>PVKS010002909.1:0-111154 GCA_004027875.1 Aplodontia rufa | reverse complement strand
GAAATTTTTAAAGCTTCCCAGAATTTTTAATATATCTTTCACCTGTATGAAAAATAATGATATAGACACAACTATGTATGCACCAGATGGGCATTATGACATGGAACACTCAATAGACTTGAAACTTAAGTTTCAGAAAATTTACACAGTAAAAGATTCCCTAAGTAAGCATCTGTTTATTTAATTAGTCATCTCAGTCCTCTATTTAGCAGTACAAAGGCATATAGGGAATTGATATGAAAAAACTGTGGTTGTGTACAACAATCCCAGATGCCTCTTTCCTAAATAAAGTAGAAATTCTATCTTTGGAGCGACATGTAGTAAAATGTATTTCAACCCTATATTAAACAGCTACTTTATTGTTGAGTTTTCTATACTTATTTCAAATATATGAAACTTGCAATTTTGAAAAGAATATAATTTTAGAAGGAAAAAAGCTGACATTTAATATTATTGCAATATTAATATTGAAATTTAATATTATTGCTTTCTATGAGCAATTTTTATATTGATCTATGATAAAACAAGTTCTTTGACATTGTTCTTTATTATAGGTGCTGTGAGAAAATAATATAAATTATATTACCACATAGAAACACTGGCCACAACCAAATATTTAGTGAACATTTAATTGACTTCAATTCCTTTAAATTCTTTTGACATAAATACTTATAACTGGTAATAAGTTATATATGCATATATATATGTAAGTATATATGTACATATATAAAATGAGCCAAATAAAAATTAAATATCTTAGAAATTCTGAAATAAAAAAATATGACACAGGAACAAGTTCAGGACAATAAAATTGTTTCCTGTGAAAACTTCAAACCTAAGTGAATGTTTGGAGGACAAAACATAAATAACTGCAATACTGGTTATTATATGTTCTAAATTTAAAATGAATCATCTCAAATTACAGAGAAAGAAAGAAACAAAGTAAAGATTGACCTTTATTATTTATAAGATATCCTACTTGGAAAGTTGGAATTTGCGTACATTATTCCTACCTAAATGTCCACTTGAACATGACAGTCTTCATGGCTCGGTTATGCCTATTTAGCAATTTGAAATTCATGTGCCTTTCTAGCTTTCAATAATTAAAGCAACTTCTATATTCTAGAACGCTTACTGTCAGCTAACTATCTTTTACTAAAATTTATTTTTAAATGGCTTACCTTTAATGCATTATGGTATTTTAAAATTATTTTTGACTGACATTTTATAGAGAGTAGAATGTGTTCTGACAAACATAAATTAATCAATAAAATTAATTTTTAATTCTGCTGCCCTTATTTTAACAAGTTAAAAAACGTAATTATTAAAATTCAGTGGTGTTTCACAATGAAATTGAGAAAAAGCATTGTCAAGTATTACATAATGAAGATAATAAATAGATCTCAGCATTTCCTAAGCTAATTTACTTTTAATTCAATCAATAGTGTAGATGATCTTTTTGCATTAAAGAATGTAATTTTAGAGAAAGAACAAATACATATAAAATGGTTATTACTATTATAGTGTGGGGTTCACTAGTCTGTGTTAAAAAAGCTATACAAGCTATTTTGCTTCTATTTCAGAAATGCTAATAAAATGAACTAATTTGTCCTAAATTGGAATGCAAAACTTGAAAACATTTGCAGAAAATTTGTCACTCCTTTTTCAAATGCATTGTATGCATTATTCTCCAAAACATAGCTTCCATGGTATGAAATCACCAAAAGTGAATCAGTAAAATCTCATAAAACTCAAATTTTACTTTGGCTACTATGTTGTCATAGAACTCTGAACATGAGACTATTCAGTCATTTAAAATTACAACCATGAAAATAATATTCACTATGACTTAAATATTTGACATATATTATCTTATTATATACCTGTAACAAAATTGGGAAATATGTTATATTTACAGAAAAACTAACAGCTGAGATTTGTAAGATTGGATAATTTAACTGAGAAGCCTTACCAGAGGTAAAACTAAAACTTAAATTTTACATTTGCGTTTGTTAATCTTAAGTGTAAGTTTTCCACCACAGCACTCAACGTATATAATATTATGTGCTGACACTGACTATATTACTCTATTGTTTTCTGTAAAGCCACAAAGCAGCTTGCACAATGTTGATGTCAGAATCCAAACCGTCCAACTGCTACACAGTACTTTTGAAGTCTGGACCAATTATCCTGACAGTGATTTACTATTTCTTGAAAACAAAAAAAAAAAAAAGATTAAAGAGGACAATGTAATATCATATCTAAAAAGTGGTTTTGGAGAATAATCTCTGTTTTAAAGTCTCACATTGTTAATGGGTATTCTACTATATTGTTTATCATTTTTCTTTTGTCTTTCATTTTTTTAATCAAACACGTGACAGCACATTTAAATTACAACTTAACCTGAGTTTGTTTTCATGTATTTTTAATTTTTTTTTTAAAAAGAGGGGACAGTGTGAGAGAGAGAGAGAGGAAGAGAGAAGCAATTTTTATTTAGTTTTTCATGTGACCTTCATTCCTTGGACACTTTGCTGTGTACGTGGTGCTGGGATTTGAACTCGCATACTTCTGCATGCCAGGCAAGCACCGCAACCACTGAGCAACAGCACCAGCCCCATATTTTTAAATTTTTGATTAGCACATATTGAATGGGCTTAAATACTGATAAGGTTCAGTGTGATATTTCAATACATGCATATAGCATGCACTACTCAAACTTAGCCTCCATTTATTCATCCTCTTCTTCTTCTTCTCAACTTCTATTAATCATTATTTACATTCAGGCTGAATTTTTTAAACTTCCATATATTACAGTTAACATGTGAACTTATCTTTCTGTGTCTGGCTTATTTTACTTGACATAATTTCCTCCAATTCTATTCATTTTGCTATAAAAGACAGGATTTAATTACTATTTTTTTAGAGACAGAGAGTGAAAGTGAGAGAGAGAGAGGGAAAGAGAAAATCAATTTTATTCAGTTTTTCACATGGTTTTCGATGCTTGACACTTCATTATACATGATGCTGGGCTTGAACTCGCATACTTGTGTATACCAGGCAAGCACCATAACCACTGTGCCACCACTCCAGCCTCTACTCTTTTCATTTTTAAAGAGAAAGGGACAGTGAAAGAGAAAGAGAAATAATCAATATTTATTTAGTTTTTCATGTAGCTTTCAGTGCTTCAACAGAATGTTATGTACATGGTGCTGGGGTTCTAACTCATGTTCTTGCACAATGCCAGGAAAGTGCCATAATCACTGAGCAATCACTCCAGTCCTTACTTACTTTTTATGGGTTAATGATATTCTATTACATGTATGCACCATATTTTCTTCACTTACCCATGATAGGTACATGGTTTGATTCCATCATAGGTACTATAATAGTTCTACAAGTATCATTTTGGTATGGTGATTTCATTTTTTGTATATATACCCATGAGTAGGGTAACTGAATCACATGGGAGATCTGTTTCTAGTTTTTTAGGAATTTCCATACTGTTTAAAATAATGGTTGAACTAAATTGCATTCCCACCAGTCTGAGAGTTCCTTTTTTTCTACATCCTCTGCAATTAAGGTAGGCTAAAGTACAATTACTTTCCAAACAGGTACAGAAATTTTAAAGAGAAAATTAATTAAAAATGTCTTGATTTCAAAGACAGAATCAATCTTGTTACTTCTCCCATTTTTCTTCTTAAATATGTACATTTACAGTAATTGTGAATGTTTTAGATTTTGTGCATTTTCTACTTTTGATCCTATATTTTAGGGATGTGATTTCTGCTTTAGATTATCTCTTACATTGAATACTGTGTGTGTGTAATGTCAATATTTCCTTTTTTTTAAAGGGGTCAAAGAATACACATGTCATAACATGTGAAAATTGATATGATAGTTGTAAAAATTGTTGTAGACAATATTTTCCCCCAGAAACTCTGAGAAATCTTGTATTCCTTATACTAACCCTACACAATCTCTTCAACAGTGTACATATTATCTCATTATACTGATATCTTATCCTCAACATGCATTTAGACAATAATTCTATACAAACATTAAACCCAAAATTGAAAAAATAGTATGTTAAATATTCAACTGAGTCAGAATGCAATGGTGTATTCAATCCTTCTGAACATTTGTCTGATGTCAATAATTCCTGGTAATTTATATTGACCTTCAGCCCAATAAAATACTGTGAAGGTTTTTAATGTAAACTCTTAGTAACTCAGTTTTCTACTTATTAGTATTGTCAATGATTTCTAACATAGATGTTTCAAATACTACTTAAATCAATTTCATTTTTCTTCAAGGTTCACATAACTATTCTACAAGGTTAATAGTTTATTTTTAATGAATGTCAGGCACCTTCCAACTACACAACTTCTAAAATATCAAGCATGTCAGGAGTGACAAAAAAATTAAAAACTATCAAAGAATCTTCTCATAGGTTGAAACTTTTATGCAAAACTTACTCAGCATATCTGATGTGACATACTTCCCTGTTTGAACTTTTTACATTTTGCCCTATGAAAAGTATTCATGACTGAGGTAAAGGACCTGCAGTCAATAAGATCATGCACTACCTGCCTACTACAGACTTCTGCCTTGTTTAGTACTAAGCATATCTCATGATTAACAATACTTAGTTTCAAGTGTCTCTATGTTCTCAATTGTTTACTTAAGAAAACTTTATCCTTAGTTAAAGGGAAATGATTCTCTTACTTACTACCTCAGAATTCTTGCTTCTGATATTACTACGTCAAAATAGAGATGTTTTTTATTTTCAAATACTTCTTTCTTTTCTTTTCTTTTTCTTTGTTTTCCTTTTCTTTTTAAAGAGAGAGGGACAGTGAGAGAGAGAAAGAGAGAGAGAGAAAGACAGACTCAATCCCATTTAGTGTCCCATGAGGCTTTCACTGCTCCAAAACTTCATTGTGTATGTGGTGCTGGAGTTCTAACCCGCATTCCTACGTATGCCAAGCAAGTGCTGTAACCGCAGAGCCACCACTCCAGCCTCACTTCCTTCTTTTGCAATCATATTTCCTTACTCAAAAAATGTGTTTGTAATCCAAATTTATACACTTACCATAAATTTCAAAGACATATCTCTCCCAACATTCTTCAAGGATTTCCATTTTCAACAGAAATTGCTTATAACTTGATTTCTCTGTAATCTCTCTTCTGCAAAATTTTATAAAATCAAATTTACAGATAAAAATATTAATGTTATCTTTGGTATAGTAACCACTCAAATATACACATAAATATAATATTCACAGATATATCTACAGATGTGATACAAAGAAAGATGGTTCTTATGCATAATGGGGTTATATTCTGATAAACTATTTGAAAATTGAAAATACAAGTAAAAACATCATCAGAGCTTACCAGCATAGTGCATTTCAGAATACCAGTTGTTTACTCTCATGAATGTGTTGCTAACTGGAAGCTGCTTTTGAGGGCTGCTGCCCAGAAGTGTTCTATAGAATAACATTAACTTCAGAAAAACAGAGAAATTCAAAATAAAGGTTTCAATTAAACTAAAAGTTATGGTTTCTTTTGAATATGTATCACTTTTGCACTGTAATAAAGTTGAAAATTATTGTAGATCACAGACTATGAAAGAGCATGTATGTGTAATTTTGTCTATGTAAATGAAATAGACATCTTTCATATCAGTTACATGTTTGTATGTGAGTATATAGCTATATGTACCATATGGATGTCTCGGAGAAGTATATTATTATTTCAGAACATAAACTTATCTACTGCTATGGTTTAGATGTGAAGTGTGTCCCTGAAACTCATGGGCAAGACAATGCAAGAATTTCCAAAGGTGAAATGATTAGATTATGACAGAGAGATTAACTGATCCATAGCTGTAGGCAGAGTGTAGCCTGAAGAAGTAGGTCACTAGAGGTGTGTCTTTGGGGCTTACGTTTTGTCTCTGCTGACCTACTTCTTTGTCTCTCATCTCTGTCTCTCTCTGCTTCCTGGTGACGTGTTCTGAAATGCTTTCCTCTACCGTGCCCTTCTACCGTGTCCTTCTGCCTCACCTAGGGCTCAGACCTTGGAGTTAGCTGTCTATGGACTGAGTCCTCTGAAACTGTGAGCCCAAATGTACTTCTCCTATTCTAATTGCTGTAAGGTCTTATTACAAAGATCAAAATAGTCTATTTTGATATTTTCATTGTTATTGGTGTCTTCTAAAAATGCATTGTTTCCTGTTTCTGTTGAAAGAAATCAGCACTTTCCACACACATGTTTACATATTTTGGATCTGCTACATAGTTTGTAAACATATGAAAGATTAACTTTGTCCAAAATATAAGCATATATCAGAGATTGTGGATTAGGTTCCAGAGGACTATTATAAGGCGACTACTGCAATAAAGCAAGTCACCAAATACATTGTGCATGGAAAAGTGATGTTTATATTATAACATATTCTGTTCAGTGTATAATAACATTAAATCTAAACATGTGCAAATGTCAAACTACTTTAGTGCTAAAAATGCTAGTGGCACCATTAGATTTGTTTCATAGACAGTCATCACAAGCCTTCAATTTGTATAAATTACAGTGTTGGTGAAGTTCAATAAGACAAAGGTCCATAAAATGAGCTTTGTCTGAATTGCATATGTGTGTGTGTAGATGCCATATATGGAAAAAAAGTCATCTTCCTTATTATTTCTCACTGAAAATACATACCTATCTATATATATTTCACATCAATCTATCTTCCCATATGTTAAAATGAACATTGTTTTGTCAATGACTTTGCTACACAAATGCACATTCACCCTACATCATACTGTATTTTGCTTCATATTTGTCCCCTAACTTTGTTGATGCATATTTGACAAAAAATGCATACTTCAAGAGCAAAGAATGAACTTTTGATATATGCACATACCTAATTCCCACAGTGAGAGTGTTTCTTTCTTTTTGAGGCTGGACACAATTCTATTTTGTAGATATATTTCATTTTCTTTATCCATTGATCTGTTGATAGGACACTTAAGTTAATTCTGCATCTTGGCTATTTGAATAATGCTACAATGTATGCAGGTATCTCTCCAGCACACAGATTTCATTTCTTTTTTTTTTTAATAGATGCATATGGAGTTGCAATTGAGGGGGAAACATTATCAAACATTCAAGAACAAATGAATACAGTTATCCAGCCAGGGCTAATGTCATGTCATGGATACCCAGCTTGGGTTCCCCATGTTACTGTTTCCCCTAGAAGAAACCCTGAGATAAATGGATATCTTGTGGAGGTCAGAGATCTCCTTCTAAGATGATTCCCCCATATTCCCACACTCCAGTCTCCTAGATATTCTTCCTAAGCCCTCCCCCACCCTGTCCCCCACCCTATGCCTCCAAAAAACCTAGGGAGTCATCCCCCTACTGTGTTAAGAATCATACAATTTGAGGTTATTATTAGCTTAGCCATCTAACATAGTGCTTCCACGTGTATTCTAGCTTCCACAGATAAGAGAAACAATTTGGTTCTTGAGTCTCTTAGATTGAGATACTTCACTTAGCATAATTCTTTCCATCTCCATCCATTTGATTTCAAAAGCCATAATATCGTCTTCTCTAATGGCCAAGTAGTATTCCATTGTATATATGTACCAAAGATTTTGTATCCACTCTTTGAGTGAGGGGCATCTGGGTTGGTTCTATAATCTAGCTACAGTAAATTGAGCTCTACAAACACTGATGAAGCCACATCACTCTAATATGCTGATTCTGACTCTTTTGGGAAAATCCCCAGGAGTGGGATAGCTGGGTCATAAGGTAGTTCCATCCTCAATTTCTGAGGATTCTCCACACTGCTTTCCATAGTGGCTGAACCAGTTTGCAGTCCCACCAGCAGTGTAACAGTGTTCCCACAGCCCCTCCAGCATCTGATGTTGTTCAAATTTTTCATTTTTGCCACTCTACAAGGAGTGAGGTTGTATCTCATTGTAGTTTTGATTTGCATTTTCCTTATAACTTCTGATGTAGAGTATTTTCTCATATATCTATGGGCTTTCTGGACTTCCTCTGATGAGAAGTTTCTTTTCACATCCATAATCCATTTATTGATTGGATTATTTGTGATTTTGGTGTTTATATATTCTGGATATTAGCCCTCTGTCCAAGGTGTAGCAGACAAAAGATTTCTCCCATTCTGTAGCTTGTCTCTTGATGCTCTTGACTAGATCTTTAGCTGTGCAAAAGCTTTTTAGTTTGTGTCCCATTAATTTATTCTTGACTTTACTGCTAGAGCCATGGGAGTTTTGTTAAGGAAGGTGCCACCAACTCCTATGTCCTGTAGTGTTGACCCTACTTCTTTTTCTAGTAAGTTTAAAGTTGTTGGCTCAATATCTAGATCTTTGACTCATTTTGAAATAATTTTATAATAATAATTTTATATAATAATAATAATAATTTTATAATAATAAAGATAAGGATCCAGCTTCAGTTGTCTACACATGACTGTCCAGTTTGTCCAACACCATTTGTTGAACAGGCTATCTTTTATCCACACTATGCTTTTGCCCCTTTTATCAAATATCAAATAGTTAAACATATGGGGTTTTGTCTCAGGATCTTCCTTTCTGTTCCTCCAGTCTTTGATTATGTTTTGATACCAAATGCCATGCTTTTTTTGCTACTACAGCTTTGTAATATAATTTCAGGTCAGGGATTGAGATACCCCTACTTCTTCCTTCCTGTAGAGCAATGTTTTGGCTAGTCTGGGTCTCCTGTTATTCCATATGAACTTGAGAATTGTATTTTCTATATCTGTGAAGAATTCCATTGGTATATTGATAGGGATTGCATTAAATTTGTATAGGGCTTTGGGTAGAATGGCCATATTTATCATATTGATTCTGCCTAACCATGCGCATGAAATGTTTTTCCATATACTGAGCTCTTCTGCAATTTCTTTTTTTAGTGTTTGATATTTTCTTTGTAGAGGTCCCTAATATCTTTTGACAGGTTAATGCCAAAGTATTTCATTTTTTTGGAAGAGATGGTGAATGGGAGAGATTTCCTTATTTCTTCTTCTGCGGCTTTGTTGCTGGAGTAAAGGAAAGCTAGTAACTTACTAGAGTTGATCTTGTAGCCAGCTATTTTGGTAAAATCTCCTATAGGCTCTAGGAGTTTTCTGGCTGATGTTACTGGGTCTTCTAGGTATAGAATCTTGTCATCAGTGAATAGAGATAACTTAACTTCCTCTTTTCCTATACAAATTTCTTTTATTTCCTTGTCTTGCCTGATAGCTCTGGAAAGGGTTTCAAGGACTACATTGAACAAGAGTGGGGAAAGCAGACAGCCTTGTCTTGTACCTGAATTCAGTGGAAATGCTTTCAGTTTTTCTCCATTGAGGATAATGTTGGCTATGGGTCTGTCGTAAATGGATCTGACACAGTTAAAGTATCTTCCCTTGATCCCTATCTTTTCCAGAGTTTTGAGCATAAAGTGGTGTTGAATTTTATCAAATCCCTTCACTGCATCAATTGAGATGATTGTATGATTTTTGTTTTTAATTCTGTTTACGTGGTGAATCACATTTATTGATTTGCATATGTTTAACCAGCCTTGTTTTCCTGGAATGAAACCCACTTGATCATAATGTTTTTCCTTTTTAATGTGCTTTTGTATCCAATTAGCTAAAATTTTATTAAGGATATTTGCATCAATGTTCATCAGGGAAATTGGTCTGTAGTTTTCTTTTCTTGACATGTCTTTGTTGGGTTTTGGAATCATTGTAATATTTGCTTCAAAAAAAGTGTTTGGGAGTGTTCCCTCTCTATCAATTTCCTGGAAGAGCTTGTAGAGGATCGGTGCTAGTACTTCTGTGAAGGCGTGGTAGATTCTGCCATATATCCATCCAGAACTGGGCTTTTCTTTTTTGGAAGAGCTCTGAATGCTGTTTAATTTTTGCTATCTGTGATAGGTTGGTTTAGATTTTCAATGTCCTCCTGTGTTAAAGAGGGGATGTCGTGTGTGTCCAAGAACCTGTCCATGTCCTCCAGGTTATCAAACTTGGCAGAGTATAAATTTTCAAAATAGGTTCTGATAATCCTCTGAATCTTGGATGAGTCTCTGTTGATATCCTCATTTTATCTTTGATTTTGTTGATTTGCTTCATTTCATTCTTCCTTTTAGTGAGGTTGGCAAGCTGTCTGTTGATCTTGTTGATTTTTTCAAAGAAACAACTCTTAGTTTTGTTAATAGTTTGTATTGTTATTTTGTTCTTGATTTCATTGATTTCAACTCTGATTTTGGTGATTTCCTGTCTTCTGTTAGCTTTGGAGTTGGATTGTTGCTCTTTTTGATGTTGTTTGAGTTGAAGCATAAGGCTATTTATCTGGTCTCTTTCTAGATTTTTGATGTATGCACTCAGTGCTATAAATTTACCTTGTAAGAACACCTTCATACTGTCCCAGAGTTTTTGGTATGTTGTTTCTTCATTCTCATTCAATTCCAAGAACTTCTTAATTTCTGCTCTCATTTCCTCTTTAACCCATTCTTCATTTAAGAGGTAGTTATTCAATTTCCAATTATTTGAGTAGTTTCTGTTGTTTTTCTTGTTGTTGATTGCTCAGATCATAGCATTATGATTTGACAGAAAACATGGGATTATATCCACTTTTTTATATTTGTTAAGATTATGTCGGTGAACTAGGGTGAGGTCTATTTTAAAGAAGGATCCATGAGCTGCTGAGAAGAAGGTAAATTCAGCTGTCTTAGGATGGAATATTCTGTAGATCTCTGTTAAGTCCAATTAATTAATAGATTTGTTCAGATTGGAGATGTCTTTATTGATTTTTTGTTTTGATATTCTGTCTAGAATCCATGGTGATCCAAATTGGTTTGCCTCTGAATGTGATTTGGGGCTTTTCTCTAGCTCCTTTTAGAATTGTCTCTTTGATTTCTCTGTTATCCGTTTTGTATATGATATGTTTTAGTGAGTTTCTCATTTGTTTAGGCTTGTTTGGTGTTCTATAAGCATCTTGGATGTGATATTCTGGATCGATTGTAAGATGAGGGAAGTTCTAGCTTATGATTTCACTTGAAAGACTCTTAATGCCTCTTGTTTGCTGTTTAGAGTATTCCTCCAGGCCAATGATTCTGAGATTATTGCCCCTCATCTCATCAAATATTATTTGGAAGTTCTGATTATTTAATATAAGCTGCTTATCTTGTTTATCTTATTTGAATTCAACATTGCTTAGCCAATCTTCATTTTCTGATTTCGTTCTTCAAGAGCTGAAGTTCTATTTTCAGTGGAGTATACTCTGGCGTTAGTATCTTCCAGAGAAGATTTGATTTGGTTAACTGTGTTTTTCAATAATGATAGCTCTGCTACATCTCTTTTCAGAATATCTATTTCTTTGTATAGTTGATCTTTCATCTCATGGAATTGCTCCCTTATTTCCCTGTAAAAGTTGTCTCTCATCTCTTGAAATTGTTCTCTGATCTCTTTCCTTATTTCTTCTCTCAACTCTTTGATTGAATTACTAATCATATTGTTGACACAATATCTATAGTTTTCATCTAGGGCCACTGCTATGGGTTTCTTGTGTGGAGAGATGTAAGACTGAGGAGGAGAGTTATTTCCCCCTTTCCTCATTTTCAGAATCAGAGAGTGTGTCTTGTAGTTCAAACTGTTACTCTTGGCAGAGTAATTGGAGCTTCTTATGTCTTTGTTTTGTTGTAATGTGGAGCTATTTGGTCAAGACTAAAGATGCCAGACTGTTCTGTGAGAACTTGAGAGCCTATAGATGCAGATACTAGTCCATTTCAAGTAAAACTGATGTGCTGATGACTAGCACCAGCAGTAGCAGTTTTCTTTCAGAGGACTCTCACAATATATTATGATAGCAACAAAGTACTCATTTTGAAGAGTGACTGTTTCTTCAGACAGCAGGGTCTCTGAAAGTGGGGAGAAGAAATGACTAGGAAATCAAGAAGGTGAATTGGGGAGGTATAATACAACACCTGCCTTAGAGTAAAGAGGAGCAAGGGATTAGCGGGGAGTAGGTTATTCTATTAATAATAAGGAAAGCATAGAAATGGGGTGTGGTTGGGGTAAAGACTTTGGGTGAGAATGAGAGAAAAATGCTAATATTTAGGAATTACCAGAATACAGGGGAGGAAGAGGTTAGTATGGTGCATGGTTCTTGTCACTCACCAGAGGCTGAAGCTATTTTGCTATCATGATATGTTTTCCTGGTTGGATCCCAATGGTATAGGGATAGCAGTTGGGTTCAAGAAGAGATAGAGAAAGTATGAGCCAATCACCAATACACACACATGGATAAATATTTACATCCACCAACAGCAAATTCAGTACTAATCATAAACCAAAAATGGATTAAAAAAAAAAACACAGTGACGTTAAAAAGTTTAAAAATATAATATTCCAGCCAGATCTCTGTTTAAAACAAAAATACCCAAGAGGCACTTGAAAAATAACACAAAACTAGTTGTGAAAGTTCTGAATTTTTTGCCCTCTAGGTCAGCCTGTGGGGGAATGTGTTCAAATCTGTCATCTAGCTGGGGATTCTTCACAGTTGAGCTTGTTGGGGGAGAAGCAGTTTGGATAAGTCTGGTGATCTGGATTTTCTTACAGAATCTCCTCAAAATTTCCTGTTGCAAAGGGGTTTAAGAACCTGCCTTCTCACACTTCCTGCAAGGATAGATTTCAGCTCCACCTGGGCTATAATCCTGAGGTGATTTCTTTCTGCCTATCTACACTCTAGAATTTCTGGGGCCTGGGGCTCAGAGGTTGTAGACAATCTATTTGATCCTAGTGTAGATGAGTGGGTCTCTGACTGTCCAAGGAGAGTGTCCAGCCTGAAACTCGCTGCCTCAGGATCACTCGCAACCCACTCTGTGTGACTTATGATCTTCAGAAGTCCCAAGAGCTACTCTATGGGGTTGACAGAAACCCTCAAAAGATGGTCCAGATTGTGCCAGTGCTTATGTGGTTCTCAGTTGCAAGCACCAGGGGGCGCCCACCTGGAGAGGTCAAGGCCTTGACTATGCACAGGGCTCAGATACTATGGGGAAGTCCACACTGTCTCTTTTATTCAAAGCTTCCTGAGGCTGATATCAGACCTTGCCTTGATATAGAGTTACAGGCCACTTTTGCAGAGGCTGAGGCAGGTGGTCCCCTTGAGAAGGATGTGCCCTAATGCACCAAGCTCTGTTCACAGACTCCTATTCGGGTGTGTAGAGGGGCGGGCAGAAGGTCACCATCCTCTAGTCTGTGAGGTTTGAGAGCTGGAGAGGGGATTCCCAGTTCCATACAGCCCCCAGGGCAGAAGGCCTGGTGGGGGGGCAGTAACTTCTCTCCTTCTGCTCCGGGGACTGAGGCCCCAAGTCACTATTGAGCGAACCCCCCTTCACTGCTCTAGCACGCTGGTGCGAGCAATTAGGTTAAAGGACTTGAAAATCAGCTCTTGTAAACTGAGCACTGGTTGAGAAGTGTTGTCCGCCATGATTGAGTTAAAGTTTTTGTGCTGATTCCTCTCCTCCCCCAGCTCCACCAGCAGATTCCTCTCCTCCCCCAACTCCACCAGCAGCAACTGGAGATGGAGAGGGAAATCCCCTTGGGAGATGGCCAAATCTAGGGGCAATAGATTTTGGTTTTCTGACCATGATGTCTGGGACCCCAAGACTGTTTTTGCTGAGCAACCAGCCGCACCCTCAGGAAAATGTCATGATGGTGAGCCAGATGCTGCCACTCACACGAACAGCTGTATGTTCGCTAATGTGAGTGATCAATTCCCAGAGCTTTATACCAAGTTATTGTAAATGAAGAGTGATCAGTTCAAGGGGTTCCCATCTGGATTAGGGATTTTGATTAGGAAACTTGCTCCGTTTCCTCCCCTCCGGATTAGCTCCCTTCCCCCCGGGTGTGGGACTGGTTGCGGTTGCACGGGCTCCACAAACAACTTCTTTATATTCCTTAATGCACCATGGTCTTCCTTTGGAGTTAAAAAAATTTGTGGGGAGTAATGTTCCCCCACACTGGGAGCTTTGTCCTACTGTGGGAATCTGTGTGCACTCCTGCAGAGCAAGGTGATTCTCAGGAGTGTCTGGGAGTCGCTGTTGGTGGGGTGGCCACCATCTTGGGGTCCTCCCCAGATTTCATTTCCACTGGATAAATACCCAGAGGTATGACTGTAAGTTTATATGGTAGTTATATTTCAAATTCTTGGAAAAAACTCCATATAGGTTTTCACAATGTCTGTACCAATTTACATTTCTAATAACTGCACAAGGCTCCCATAACCCCATATTTTTGCCAGCTAACACTGTGATAATTTGTCTTTTGGATAATAGATAGATGTGCAGTGATATTTCATGGTTGCTTGGTTGTTCCTTATGATTACTTATATTGAACATTTTTCCATACATCAACTGGCCATTTGTATGTCTTCTTTTCAAAATTTTCAAGCCCTTAGCCTATTTTCAATTCAGGATTTCAAAATTAAATTATTTCAAATTTATTTATATTTTGCATTGAGTTTTCTGAATTCTATTTTTTCAAATGTAAATCTATAAGATAACATGGTTTACAAATATCTCCTCACATCCCACAGATTATTTTTCATTCTGTTTTCTTTGTTGTATAAAATTTTTTGGTTTTATGCAATTCCACTTATACATTTCTGCTGCATTTATCCATGGCTTTCATAGTAAAAATATCACCTACACTGCTGGAAGGACAATTTTTCCTTAGGTTTTCTTCTAGTAACTTTGTTTTTAAACCTTACATTTATTTAGCCCATTTTTTATTTTGTGTTGCTTTTTGTATTTGGTTTGAAGTATTACCCAATTTTATTTTAATTTTTTTCATGAGGATATCCTAACTTCCCAGCAGCATACAATAAAAATTCTATAATATCCCCATTATGTGTTCATATCTTGTGACACCTCTTCAAAACATTGGCTGTTCATAAATGTGTAGATTTATTTTTTGATTCTCTCTTCAGTTCCACTGTTCTTTGTTTCTATTTTTTGTACCATTACCATATTGCTGGGGTTTTTTGTAATGTATTTTGAATTCAGAAAGAAGAATGATAGCTTCTCTGTTTTTCAAGACTGATTTGGCCATTTGAATCTCTTGTGGTTCCTCATAAATTTCGTGATTTTGAAAAGTATTCATATAAATAATGCCATTGGGATTATAATACAGATTAAATTTAATCTTCATATATATTTTCACTTTTTAATTCTTCCTAACCATGAACATAAGTTGTTTTTCCATTTATCTATGTCTTCTTTAATTTTCTTCTTCTGTGTTTTATAATTTTCATTGTACAAATCATTTACCCTTTTGGACAAAGGTACTTTCAGTTTGTTTGATTACTTTTGTGAATTAGAATGCTTTTATTAATTTTCTCTTCAGATAGTTTGTTATTGTGTGTAGATGTGCCACTTATTTTTATATATTTATATTGTATCCTTCAAATGTAATGATATTTTAAATTACATCAAAAATATTTTTCCTTGATTCTTTAAATTTTTCTACAAATATGAGTATATAATCCAACAATAAAGTGAATTTTCTTTCTTTCTTTCTTTCTTTCTTTCTTTCTTTCTTTCTTTCTAATTTGAGTGGGTTTTTATCCCCCTGTCCAATTGCTCTGCCTAGAATGTCCAATAGTGTGTTGAACAAAAATGGTAATAATGGACATCCTTACTGGTACTTTTTTTTAGAATAAATACTATAGAATTTCCCCATCCATTGTGATTTTAGCCATGAGGATTTCTATATGTTTTATTTTATTGTGGTACTTTACCTCCATGTCTATTTTGTTAATAATATTTTTTATCATAAATGATTTTTGAACTTTGTGAAATGTTTTTCTGCATCTCTTGAGGTTATCATTTTTTCCCTTCATTTTTTAAAATGTAGCATAGAAGATGGATTTATTACCTATGTTTAATAATCCTTCTATCCCATAGATAAATTCCACTTGGTCATAGTATATATAAATTTTTTGCTATGCTTTTAAATTTAATTTTTAGGTATTCTACTGAGGATTATTACTACAATTATTATATTGGAATATAATTTTTCATCTGTTTTTGTTGGTAACAGGGTTACACTAGAATCATAAAGCTGGTTTGGAAGTGTTACCTTCTCTTCTATTTTTGTAACAGTTTTAAAAATATTAATTTCTTCTTTATATGTTTACTAGACTTCCACATTGCTTGTCTTCATTTCCTTGATGTATGGTACTAGACTAGAGCTTTAATGGATTCTTTCTGCGTTATGTCCATCTGATTCTTCATGATCTGTATAGTGTGAAGCTCAAGACTGTGCACTAGAACTCATGTGCATTCTTTCTATATTCATGGACTGGACTTGTCAGATACAGACCTTCTCAGCTTGGGCCTCCACCATGATGGATTACCCCCATAGCTGCACTCAGGCTGGGCTGTTTTGCCCAAATGTCCACTAATTATTCTTATTTGCTTTTCTTTTGTGTTTTCTGTAAAAATATGTATAATTTTTTCTTTGATTTACCTACCACTACTGCTGTTGATTGAAAATAGACTTTTTTTTAAAAGGGTGCAGTGAGAGAGAAAGAGAAACAATTTTTTATTTAGCTTTTCATGTAACTTTCATTCCTCAGACAATTTGGTGTGTAAGTGGTGCTAGAGTTTGAACTCATATACTCCTGCATGCCAGGCAAGTGCCACTGAGCCACTGCTCTAGTCCCTAAAATAGTTTTAGAATCAGTTATACATTTTCAATTTCAAAAATTTCTACAAAAATGTGATTTCAAAACACATATGTTAATGTGTCATATTAACACTAACAATGCCTGAAATTGAGATAGTAATTAAATTCTTAAAGTTTTCAAATATTTTTGCCTTTCCCCTAATGATATGAAAACATTATCTTTCTTTTAAATTAATTAGTCAGTATTAAATATCAGCTCATTACTTTCCTAATTTAATATTTAGAATCGAATATAAGTATGTATTTAAATAAAAATAGTGAAGTAAAAATTTTGGCTTAAGCTTTATGGCTCCCTAACCAAAATGCTATAGTGCTAAGATATTCTATACATGTTTGTGAATAATTTTCTGGAAAAAATGGTGAATTTCACCAATTTATATAAAAAAAGATAAAACTAAAAAACAGACTGGGTGTTGGAGAGGTTGCTCAGTGTTAGAGCACTTGTTTGACATGCATGATTCAACTCCTAGCACCACAAACACAAAGAAAGAACTTAAAAACAAAGAAACAGATGAAAAAAATTCTCTCTCCAAAAAAAAAAATATATATATATCTACAATATGTGGGATTTTCTTTTAGGTAAAATTATCAGAAAATGCAATCAAGTAATGAAATTAAAATAAATTTGAATACTTTTTCCTTCTTCCTTATGTTGCACAATTTATAATGTGATTGGATGTTAAAGTGGAATAATTAGTAGACCAGAGATATGAAGGCTACGTAACATCTGGTTATATTTTCTAACATATGTTCGCAGCATCACCCTTGTAACCAGTTCACTAGTTTGTATCTGTTTTTATTTATGGTCCAAAGGAAGACAGTTGTCATATATCACAATCCAGTAAACACAAAGGTACACACTAACATAACTGGAACATTTCCCATGTAACAATTATTATCTTCAGTATATACATACACTTTGATATATTCAGTCTATAATTGTGTTTGAAATTTTGAAGCTGGTCATGAATGGCCAAATGGACTTTAATAATCTGAAATATGTTATTATCTGAGTTTGAAAAATACTTTCCTTATAATTTTTAGGTCATTATTTTGGACATTTAATTAACCTGCTTAGGAATTTTTTAGTCTTTGCTGTTTGTTATTGTGAAGAGAAGATTAAATCTTTAGTGATGATAGACCCAACACTTCCTGGGTGTTTTCCTCAACTGCTGGCATTTCTGGTGTATATTTTCTTATGAAAAAAATATGCTCAAGTTATAAAAGTAGAGTATTTAAAATATCTGTTTTAAATAAGACTTACCCAAAGCAATTGCTCACATTGAGCTTAACTGACTAATTAAGTCCTCAGGGAATAAATAATAACTGAATATATAAAATATTTCCTGTTTTAGTCAGCTTGAGGAGCTATAACAAATACAATAGACTAGTTGGATTAAACAATACGCAAACCTCAATTTATGTAATCTATCACATCAACAAACTAAAGAAGAAAAATAACATGATCATATCATTAGATACAGAAAAAAATTGCCAAAATTCTCCACGAATTCTTGAATAAAAACTTTCAGAAAACTAGAAATGAGGAACTTTCCAGTCCTGGTAAAAGCCTATCTACAAAAGAGCAATAGAGAAATAATGTTTTAAAACTGAGAAGCTAGATGCTTTCCACTGAATATTAGGAACTAGTGTTTCCCTTCACACAAATTCAGCATTGTACTGCAGATCCTAACAAATGCACTCAGACAGACTGGGTAAGAAGAAATAACAACTGTCTCTGTTCATGGGTTATGATTGTCTCTCTAGAAATTCCCAAAGAATTAAGGAATATTTTTTGTAAATAAATAAGTGAATATAGTAATGTTGAAGGGAGGTTCACAAAAATAAATTGCTTTCTTATGTACTGGCAATGGCAATTGGAATTTGGAAAAAAATCTCTTATATTAGCATCAAAAAATTAGGAGAAATAATCAAATGCATGTATGATTTATATGAGGAAAACTACAAAACTTTGATGGATTTTGAATTTCAGAAAATTAACATTTTAAATGGTATGTTTCATGCAATGCTTGGTATAAAATCATACTAATTTTTTTTTAATTTTCTAAAATTCAAATTTCTTTGAGCTTCTAATTTTCTAGTAACCCTAAGCAGGAAGAATCACTTTCACTTTTGCTATTTTTCACTCTTGTTTCCTCTTTGATTTGTCTTATCTCTCTGAGGCAATTCAGAGTACAATCATGCTCCCACAGACTAATCACTGGAGATTCTAGAAAACTCCTCCAGGGTGAGACTCCATCTATATAACAGAAACCAGTGTCTAGCAGAGTGGTGGAGTCCAACTTGCCGCATTGAAGTTGCTTTTGATTTCTCTTATATTCCTTACAACTGGAAGAAAAGGAAAGTAACGGACTTATGTCATTTCCTGATAACAAGGAAACAAAAGAACATCAACAAACAGAAACCTTCTACTTGTTATAAGTGAATGAAACCATTTTAAATGTTCTGAGATGCATGCAATGTTACATCAACATTGGTTTGGTTTGCTTCTCTTTAACTCTTTCTATGGAATTGGTGTATAGTTAAATACACATCTCTGAAGCTCTAGTCTGGCAGTGTTTTGGCCCATCCTGGAAGTCTGGGACTGAGACATGTTAAGACAAGAAGAGTCATTTGGATTGGATAACTCTACAAAAATTTTATTCTTGCATGTATATAGTTCTGATGAAAATGAAACCACAATAGCACTAATAGCAATTAGTTGGTCTACAAGATCCTCTTGATCAGTCACATGGCATGATATACACTATATTTCTGAAAGTACTACAAGTGGTATGATATAATTGCATAAAATGTAAAAATCAAGGTATCTGTGTTAATATATGCTATATGACTAAAACAGAACAAAAAGTCTATGAGATGCATAATGATGAGACAGCTTGACATTCTCAAAAAGAAAAGATGGTGGCAGGGTATGGGGTTTACTTATTTTTCTTGTATAAACATAGTTTTATTTTTAACAATATTCGAAGTATTTCTTTTATGTAAGGAAATAGATGAAATGAAGGAAATAAGGAGAGAAGAGCATCAGCTCAACAGTAACACAGGTTTATTTGGAAGAAACCTGCAGATGGGAGCTGAGTGGAGTCTGGGACCTACCTGCTGCTTACAGCTATGGGGAGATATAGAGGGAATGAAGGGGTAGGGGTCCAAGGTGTAAGTTTTCTAGTTAAATGAGTTTTTCAGTAGGTGAGGATTAAACTGATTTTCAGTAAGTTGTGGATCCTCCAATAAGGTCCAGAGACAGTAGGTTCCAATAAGGGCCCATGTCTGTAGACTTTAAAACAGTGAGTAGGGGGTTTGTTGCCTGACTGAGTGGCTTCTGATAGTTTTCCACATCCATCACTTTACAACTTTAGAAAAAAATAAAATTACTTTTGAAATTTCAAAATATAAATATTATATGTGTGCGAATGTATCTATATGAAATATAAACAAATAAACGATTTGTAACCTTCTGCTTTCCACGAATGAATATGATATGAGACAGAATTATCAATGCCAATTTGACTGTATCAGTTTTCAAAGGTTTCTCAGAATTTAAAGAAATATGGGGATCAAATATCACAAGATGCTGAAGCAAAATATTACTCTGAGGAAAGGAAGTCATCAAATACTCATTTTTTGATAGGGAAATATTGGGGACTTCCATCAAAATCAATGTGGAAACAAGGTAAGAAAAAAAGAATAATAAAATAAAGATGGATAATAGAAATATTACTAGGCACAAGGCCAAAGTACTGTATTTTGTTATTACAACTTATTTTCTTTATCCATATTGAATCACCAAATTAACATGAGAAAGGCCTTTAGTAATTAAGTAGCAAAGTGATGAAGAATAATTACCTACAACCACACTCTTAAAATTATTTCTCCAAGAGAATTGGCATCCTGCAGTCACTTTAACAGACTGAGAATTTCTTAGAAAGTGCTGAGGATCCATTGACACATCTCAGTTCTTTAAGGCCCTCTCTTGTTGGAGGTCTCACTGAAAACACTATTTCTCTATTAAACCAGTATTTCAGAAAGCAAGGTTGCAATAAAACTGATTAGACAAACACTTTCTATTAAGTTACACTACAGTTGATAGGATGAAGTTTCCCTAATTGGATTAACGTTTCTCAAAAGACTCCTCAGCAACACAAAAATCAGTACTTAAAGTAGTTTTCTATGTTTCCAATGGTTCTCTCCATGTGCTGAATGTTATTATTTTCAATAACGAAGATTGACTTTCTACTGACATTGTACCAATTTCTGTCTTGGAATATCTTTCTGAAATCCCTGTTAGACGAAATAGATGCGATAAAGTGATGCATAATTTGAACATGCCTTTATTTCAACCACAACTGTTCTTAGTATCTAGTAATCAGAAATAGGTTAGAAACTAATTGAGCCATACATGTATGATTTCTGAAAAGTTTTGAAGTCATGCTTTATTCTATAATAGATGAGTTGAAGAATAAATTGGAGAAATATGTGTTCTATCATTTCATTATTTGCCCACAAAATCTTACAAAATCATGGTTTCTCAGATGATTTGTAAAATAACATGACATATCTTAATTATCTATGAAATATCTTAATATTAATAGTTGTATTTTAATCGATTTGTTTTTAGAAGTTAGTCATCAAAGTTAGGTCCTTTATTAAAATAAATTGAATATCTTTTTTTAGATCCACGGACTCTTGGAAAAAGGTCCAAAATTTCTATTTAACAGGGAATCATTAATAATAAATAAATCTCCATTCTAGATTTATTAAGCTTATTTTTCTGACAAAATGATGTATATAAATGTTTGATAATGTTTATGGAAATGGTTGAGAATAATGGGTTGTGACTGATAAAAAAGAAAGCTATGAGTGTTAAAGAGCTTCTATTATTCTAAAAAATTAGAAACTATAACCCAGAAAAATTGACATCCTCAATGTAATGAAACTGCAAAATGTCTCTTGATGGCTTTGTAAGATGTAAACATGAAAATAAGATTTATATAAAGGAATATCAGTAATATATAAAACTTAGGGACCAACTAAAGTCCCCTCAAAATCTTTAAAGTTTTACCTTATGTAAGCAAAGCATCGTAATCAAACTCTTCAACAAAAATAAGGAATTGACCTTGATTAAAAAGAAATGATTGGTGTTCACTTTGGCAGCACATATACTAAAACTGAAACAATACAGAGAACATTAGCATGGCCCCTGAGCAAGGATGACATGCAAATTCTTGAAGCGTTCCATATTTTTTATTGCCAAATTGTGTGCATCTAGGAATATGTGACAACTAATCCCATATAGTTATGTAAAACTATAATGCACTAATAAATATAAATTTAAAAACAGAAATGACAGTACTTAATTTTCCCCACTGATATTTTCCATAAAATTATTCCAAGAACATATAACAATTCTATTATTTCCAAATTTCTAAGCTTATATGACTCATGAGAGTAACAACCCAAATAAACTAAAGTATAAGGCTTCTGCTTATATTGAATTAAGGAAAAAATTTTAAAATTTTTTTAGAGTTATAATGGGAAGGGGAAGGGAGGGATAAGGGAGGGTAATTGGGGGGGCACTCCTGGGGATAATTGCAATATCCAGAATATATACACATTTTATACACATTTTATATTATTTTGTTAAAATCTTGTAAGGTTGCTCAAAAATAAAAAAAATTAAAAAAAAAAAGATAACTGAGACTAGTTCAATTTGCAGTTGAAACACTTGTTCCAGTGTTTTCCTGGAGTGAACTATGGGTCAAACATTATCCCACTAAAAGTTTTTATGAACACTTTCAATCTTTTCACAGAGATTATTAAAATGATATGCTTTCAAATAATATGGTTTAATATAATTAATTTTTCTGCTTCATTAGGGACATTCATAGGTGAAACTTACATTTTTATTTGTTTAATTTATTTTACATTATTTTATTTATCTATTTATTTGTCTTACAACAAATGTAGTAAAGAATACAGTGACTCATATTTAATAACATATACTTCATAGATGCTATATCGGCCTTCCCCAGCCAGAGACTAGATAAAGCATGCAAAATAAATGAAAGATGAATTATTGAAATCCGAGCTTAAAAGCTACTGAGTTTTTAAAAGAGGGTAATTCAATATGTTCTCCATTTACGTACAAACATCACTGGATTTGAGATTCAAACATACAGAGAAATATTTCAAACATTTCTTTCCTGGAATTTTGAGAGGAGGTAACCCAGGGGTTATGCATCACAATAGCACTGAAGTAAATTAGAAAAGGAAGCTTGGGGTATGTAGGGAAAGGAACAAACATGAAGCAGATGATTAACCCTTGTTTCAAAGACTCAAAGTATGGGAAAGGAAAATCCCCTCAGCATCTCACTGCAAAGAGAGCTGGGGCAGTCCGAGGATGTGCTGGTACTTTAGAGGGAATTAGAAGTTTAGGATGTGGAGAGCACAAATTTACATGAATGTGACAAGCAGGTATGGTAATTATGTTGTCACAGAGGCTTTTGTTCATACACCCAGCCAAATAAGACTTTATTGGAATGGTATACGGAAAAAATGACTGTGAAGTGAAAGGTTTTCCACAAATGGTAAAAGGATACCAATTAATCGCACTCTACACCCTCTTCTGGATCTTGGACTTTAACCTAGAGTAGGGTTAATAAATAACCTAGAGTAGGGTTAATAAATAAATCTCTTCTTTCTTTTCCCATCATCATCTCCCACAACAGATCCTTTTACACATTTTTGTTTATGATATTTCCCCAGTGTACATGAAATTCTAGTAGCACATAAATACTGTATACCTATTTATGTATTGTATACAATTCTTTTTTTAATTGAGAAATTTATTTTTTGAACAACCATACAAGTTTTCAACAAAATAATATAAAATGTATATAGATTCTGAAGATTACATTTACCGCTCCAAGAGTGCCCCCCCAAATTTCCACCCTTATCCCTCCCTTCCCCTTCCCACAATATCTCTAAAAAAGTATTAGGTTGTGTAACATTACACCTTATCTGGATTTAGCACATGATAATAGACCACCTTTCTCAATGGTGAGGGTCTAGTTCCAGCCACCACAGATGACTGAAGACATTCAACCCTTGGCTCTCTGGTTATGATGATTTCACTCAGCATAATTTCTTCCATAGCCATCCATTGACCTTCAAAGGCTGCAATATCATTGTTTCTAATTGTTGTGTAAAATTTCATGATATATATGTACCACAGTTTTATCCAGTGAGGGACATCTGGGTTGTTGCCATAATCTAACAATAGTAAATTGAGCTGCTATGAACATAGATATTGCTGTGTCACTATAATGTGCTGATTCTAAATCCCCTGGAAAAATACCCAGGAGAGGAATAGCAGGATAAGATGGTGGTCTCAACCCTAGTTTTTTGAGGATTCTCCTCACTGCTTTCCAGAGGGGCTGTACCAATCTGCAGCTCCACCAACAGTGTGTTAGCGTGCCTATCTCTCCACATTCCCTCCAGCATCTATTATGGTTTATTTTCTTCATTTTTGCCATTCTGACTGGCATGAGGTGATATCTTAATGTAGTTTTCATTTGCATTTCTCTGGTTACTAGTGATTTAGAGCACTTTCTTATGCATTCATTGGCTTAATCAATGTCCTCTGTTGAGAAGTTTCTATTTAGCTCTTTGGCCCATTTATTAATTGGGTTGTTTGTGTTTTTGTAGTTGAGATTTTTGAGGATTTCGTAGATTCTGGATATGAGGCCCCTGTCCGAGGAATCATAGCCCATGATTCTCTCCATTTCTGTAGGAAACCTCTTGACTCTTATGATTGTTTCCTGGGCAGTACAAAAGCTTTTTAGCTTTATGGCTACACTTCTTAATCAAAAATAATATATTTTTATTCATTCCTGAGTTTCACTTTTTGTCTTTTTCTTGGATGCTATATTTATCCATGTAGGAATGTAAAGCATGACTGTGGGCAATATTTCTCACACTTTTGGCTCTAGGAACACTTTACCTTATTAAAAATTAGTGAGGGGGGGCTGGAGTGGTGGCTCGGCAGTTATGTGCTTGCCTGACATGCACAAGTATGCAAGTTGAAACCCCAGCACTATATGTGTAATGAATTTTCGGAGCAATGAAAGCTACATGAAAAACTAAATAATATTGTTTCTCCCTCTCTCTCTCTCTCTCTCTCTCTCTCACTGTCCCTCTCTCTTAAAAAAAAATAGGATCCCAAAGAGCTTTAATTTATTTGACTTACATATAACAATATTTACTTCATTTTAAATTAAAAAATGGGAATTTAAGCCTGTGAACAGATGTAGATATTAGCTCTGGTATTCTATTGCATAGTAGAGGGAGTCTTAATAATAATGATGTACTACATATTTTAAAAGTGCTGAAAAAAGGATTTAGATGTTTTCATCACAAAAAAATGTAAATGATTGAAGAGACAGATAATGCTGACCCTGATTTGAATATTACACAGCACATATATATCAAAATATCACATGGTCCCCCATAAGTACGTATTTTTTTTTTGTGTAAAACAAGAAAATGAAATAAAGTAATCATATGCTTATATGTTGTACAATCTGTGTGAAAACATACTCTAAAGCATAAAACAACTGTAAGAAGAGCAGCGATTGTAATTTTTTTCAAATCTTTTGAAGCTGTTTACAGATTTAGGATATCATAATATTTTATCTTTCATCTAAAGTTTGAAATTATCAAAATTTTGTGTATCATGAACTAATATTCAGAAAAAAATTTATATTTCAGAAGAACTACAATATAGAGAACTGATAGACGGATTAACTACATGTGAGCATGTCTGTGAAGATAATATATATTTTTATATTTTTTTGAATTTTTATCTTTTCATAGTTTACTAATAACTGCAATAAAATTGTTTATATTAGCAACAAATCATATTAGCTAACATTGTTCCACAAAATCTTATTAAAGAGCTTATAGGGGCTGGAGTGTTGACTTGGTGGTTACAGCGCTTGCCAGGCATGCACGATGACATGGGTTCAAACCCCAGCACTCACGTACACCACTAAGTGTCAGAGCAATTAAAGCTATGTGAAAAACTCAATAAGATTGACTCTGTTTTTCTTTCTCTCTCTCTCTTTCACTTTCCTTCTCTCTTTAAAAAAATGAGCTTATAAAAATACAGAGTTAATAATATGATATCCTTATAAATTAAATCAGTGTATATTTAATTTTATTAAGAAATGTTTCAATATCCCATAAATTGATCCAATATTATGGGGTGCCATATTCTGATATTTGAAAAAGTACCTAGAATATAGAACCACTGTATATTCACAAAAACTTTAGAAGTTAATTATAAATATAATGCTAAATTAATCTAAAATAAATGTCTGCTCTCAAAATCATTAAATATTACACTTCAAGAATTTATTTATTCAAAAACTAGAAATATGTACTTAACTCATGTTATCACTGAACTCTCTAAAGCTTGTAAATGGACAGCAATCAACAAAGGAATCTACTTCATTTACTCTAGATTGACTCTTTGGGGATAAGCCTAGTGTTCACATATGGTCTTAATTCAGAGGATGGCTAACAGTTCCAACACATAAGATCCTCTTCAGTTACAATAAGATAGACATATTCTTACATAGCTTAAGGAATTGTAACCAGATGTATACTCAACATATTAACGATTTGGCTTCGAAGTTTAATTTAACCTGAAACTGTAATTGATTTTACAAGTTTTCCCAAACTCCCACTGATGTACTAGCCATCTGGAGATACCACAATATAGTAACAATATAAGCTTTGTGCAAAATAAGCTAGTGGAAAATGTGCAGGACTGAAGAGTTTAAAATATATACAAATCTAAGGAATAACCTGTGGTAGTCAAGTCATGTATTCAATTAGACAGAAGCTATATACAAATTTCTAGTGGTAGTTGGTCATAATGGTCTGCTACTTAATGGTAATTTTCATAAATTTACTCTTAATAGGCTATATGTATTTTGTTTGTTGTTTGGGGATTTTTTTTTCTTTTTGGTTTGTTTCTGGGGGTGGAAACAAGAGGTGCTTAACCACTCACATCCCCAGTCCTTTTCGCTGTTTTTTTGTTTTGTTTTGTTTTGAGACAGGACTCACTAAATTGCTGAGACTAGATTTGAAATTGTGATCCACCTGCCTCAGCCTCCCAAATAGCCAGGATTGCAGGCATTTGCCACCTTGCCCAGTGTATTTTTTAAATCAATCTTTTCTTTCTTTCTTTCTTTCTTTCTCTCTTTCTTTCTTTCTTTCTTTCTTTCTTTCTTTCTTTTCCTTTTTCTTTCTTTTTAAAGAGAGAGGGACAGTGAGAGAGAGAGAAAAAGAGAATCAATTTTTATTTAGCTTTTATGTGGCTTTCGTTGTTCGCACACTTTGTTGTATACATGGTGCAGGGGTTCTGACTTGCATCCTTGTGCATGCCAGGCAAGTGCCATAACAGGTGACCCACCGGTTAAATCTTAATTTCTATAAATACTTTTTTTGAACTAAACCATTATTATTTTATTAAATTTTGAGAATATGATTGAAATTGTAACATTCTGAAAGTTATTATTTTTATTTTGAAAAACATTTATATGCATACTTGTATTTATATATTCTTCAGATAAACCATAATGTAAGTATAAGCAACACATTTTTATTTAATCAAGATTTTTAAGAAAAAATATCATTAAGTATTGAGTTAAATTTCCAGATACTTACTAATAAACTGTCTTTTGTCACTCATCAGTTTTATCTATAAGTTTGACAATTTAGTACAAATTCTAAATTCGAGTGGAGCAAGAGAGTTTTATTTTCAAAGGGAATCTTTTGAAGAGATTTCTGCATAGGAAGATATCACTAGCGACTTATGTTTGAGTTTTTCGTGAATACTTAATGATTTATGGGGTGCATTAAACTTTGTATAAGAAAATACCATATCCAAAGCACTATCTACTATGGATTAAATCTCAGTTTAGATAATTTTATATGAAAATCCATTTTAGGGTAAATCTAGGGTTTTCAAAGTGCTTTGCATGAATTTTTAGTAAAATACTATATGTAACGAAGAGCACACAGCTATAACTTCATGATGAAGTGAATAAATGTCATATGTTGTATGAAGCTTAAATTTTAAACATTAAGGATAGGCAGGAAAAAGATGAAATTATTTATTATTTTAAAAAAAATTATAAAAAAGGTGATGAATGTAGGGAAAGTCTATAGTGGTAAGGTTGTAATTGTAGAGTAGTTGTGTCATCAAGGAGGTGACATTGGGAAAATGCATGAGAAAGCTGAAGGAACAAGTGATACTGATTTCCAGAGAAAGGCATTCCAGAGGAGCACAATGGTCCAGTTTCCCTAAGGATGGGTACCTGCAGGATTCGTGTTGTATTAAGGAGACCAGTAAGAATGGAGTGGATGTAGAAAATTGTCCAAAACTTTTCCTGTGATAGGGATTAAACATAGACAATAAGATTTGAATGAAGGAGCTTTCCAACTCATTAAATAAAATGAGAAGACAAAAAGTAGAATATTGGAAAGAGAATGATCTCGATCTGACCTACATTTTGTAAAGGATTATAGCGGTAGTTGAATGGAAATAAAGTATAGGAAAGCAATAGATAGGGAGAGCAAATTAGAAAAGCATTGTATCAAAGAGAGAGATTATGGGCATTGGTACCAAGAATGGAGGCATTGTGGAATTGTTCATAACCATTTGTTATGAATGGAGAGACAGTGGAATATTATAATTCATTTGATGTGCAGTCTGAGAAAAAAAAAGAATTGAAAATAATTTCAAGGCTTTATGGTACGTGTCAAATCCTCTGCTTATGTGCTTGACCTTATGTACACAAACTAGATAAGGATGCTATCTCACTAGGTTAGTCTAACAGCTTTTGAAAGTATCAGAAATTACAAACTTTTTGCTCATTATTACAATAGACTTTCTTTTAGTATTTGCTAAAATGCTTCCATTTTGGAAGTTTGATGTTCCCAAATGCTGGCGTGTTCTAGTCTTGGTCCCACAGTAGGATGTGATAGAACTCTTAGGTGGTGTCAACTACCACCTTTATTAAAGGTCCAAAATTGTGTTTCTACCTTATCATGCATAGGAAACTATAAAGTATAAGCCAGAATAACAATTTCTCTAAGTTAGTTATCTCAAATGTTTTGTTAGAATAATGGAAAGCTGACTAAAACAAAACACCAGCACCTTTAGCATGCTTAACGTGGGTCTTTCCTGTACTAGCTTGAATGTATTAAAAATGTTTGTTCCAGCAAAAGTGTGAATAACACCAGGACTGCAGAAAATATTAGTCAAGATTTAAATGTCACTTGCTTACTCTCTGACATAAAAACCCTTACATTCTCAAGTGTATTTTAAATTTCTGAAATATTACCTATATTAATGACATATAATTTGAGAAACGATAATTAAATTTCTATTATGTTTTATTGTGGAAAAAAATACATAAAATTTCCCTTATTAACCATTTTAATTTAGCACAAAAATAGCATTAGATATGTGCACATAGTTATTCCACAGATGTTTACCATTATCTATCTCACAAAACTGACTCTGTGTATCAAAGGAACAACTTTCTTCCCTCCTCCCCAGCACCTGGATGTACATTCTACATTTTCTGCATTTAATAATGTGATTATTTTGATACTTATATAGGAATAATCATAAACAGTTCATCTTTTTGTATCTTGCTTATTTCACCTAACATAATGACTGAAGGTTCAGTCACATTGTGGAATATGACAGGATTCCACAGCTTCTTTATAGGATAAATTTAAAATTGCAATGTATGCATATACCACATTTTCTTTATCCATCAATCAATATTCAGATTATTTCCCCCTATGTGTTATTATAAATAATGCTACAATCAATGAGTGTACAAACAATTCTTAGAGATCTTGTTTTCATATCCTATGGTCTGTATCTCCATAAATTTCATGTTAGATAATGCATGAATGTTCAGAAGTAAATTATTAGAAGTGTAAACTAGTCTGTGAATTAATCCAGTCAATGGGTTAATTCTGCATGGTTAGAGAAAGAAGGTCACTAGGGGCATACCCTTAGGGATTATGTATTTTGTCCCTTGCTCTATCTGCTTCTTGGCTGCAATGAGGTGAGCTGCTGTCCTCTGCATGATTATTTTACCTCACCCCAGGGCCATAACAATTGAGGAGGCTGACCACAGACCCCTGAAACTGTGAGCCCAAAATATCTTTTCCACCTGTCAGTTGTTCTAGTCAGGTATATTAGTTACATAGAGGAAAATTTGATTAATGCCACTCAGCAGTGTGATTGCTAGATCATATGGTAACTTTGATAAGGTTTTGAGGAATTGTCATATTGTTTTACATAGTGGCCGCACAATTTTATATTCAAAACAGGAAAGTACCAGGATTCCAACATCCTTGTCTACAGTGATTATTTTGTTTTGTTTATTTTTATCTTATAGTGGCCATTCTTTAGGTGATATGTCTTTTGGTTTTGATTTTCATTTCTATGATAATTAGTTAAACTATGCATCTTGTCATATGTTTATTGAGCTTTTGTACATTTCTTTGGAGAAATGTCTAGTCAAATCCTTTGCCTATTGTTTTTAATTGGAATCTTGGTTGGTTTCTTATCATTCTTTATATTTTCTAGATATTAGTCCCATAACAAATATGTGATTTGCAAATATTTTCTCTCATCGTGTAGTGTGCATTTTCACTGTTTCCTTTATTGCATGTTATTTTTTAATTTTGATGTGGTTCTGCTCGTTTAATTTTGAAGTTATTGTCTTTGTTTTCTGTGTAACATTCAAGAAATCATTTTTTAAAAAATAATGGTTTCACCATATGGTTCCTTCTAGGAGTTTTACAGTTATAGGTCTTTCATTTAGAGATTTAATCCATGTTGAATTAATTTATGTGCATGCTATTAAGTGAGGGTCCAAGTTCTTTCTTTTGCATATAGATATCCACTTTTGCCAACACAATCTGTTAAGAAGACTATCCCTTCCCCTTTGTTTATTTTTGGCACCCTATAAAAGAGCTCTTGACTTTATATGTGAGGGTTTGTTTTTGGGTTATATAATGTATTCCATTGGTGTATGTCTGTCTCTATGGCAGTATAGCACTGCTTTAATTACTGCAGCTTTGTGTAGCATTCCCTTCTTTTCTGCATTTCAGTTTTCATGATTTATTTTCAAAGGTCAGCTGTGATTTAAATACATGAATGAAAAATTCCAGAAAAAAATTCAAAAGTTCTGAATAGCTAACTGGGTGGCATGATGAAATCTCATGCATTCTTCTTCATCCCACTGAGGACATGAAGCATCTATTTTACCTCCATCTGCTGACCTGAGCCGGTGAACAGAAAGACTCCTCACACAGCTTTTCATCATAAAATTTTGAATAAAAGAAATAAAATTAAAAATAATTATGCTTATATTTTTACGATGCCTAATTTTAAAATTAAACATTAGCATATGTATATTTCTATAGGAATAAACATAGTATATATAGGTTTTGGAAATGTCCGTGCTGTCAGATCTCCACTGGAGATCTTTGTATGTGTCCCCTAAGCATAAAGGGAAATTATTGTCCTATATTTTGAAGTAAGGATGCTTGAGATCTCAGCTTTGGTTATCTTTATTGAGAATTTTCATTTTCTACAGAGGATCCTTTGATGTTACCTATGAATTTTATGATGCACTTGTTCATTTCTTTAAATTTTATTAATGGTCCTGCACTTTTCTTTGTTGAGAAATTTTTGTTTACAAATTGTGTTTTGCTTAGATTTTGCTTTGGTTTATGGCTGAATCTTGGTAACGTTTGTGTGTCTAGATGTGCATATATTTCTACTAGGCTTTCTACTTTATGTATGCATAATGTTTCATTGTTATATCTTTGAATGATTTTCATCTTGTTCATTTAAAAATAACACTTCTGATTTTAGTTGATTTTTAAAATATTTTCCTATACTACACTTCATTTATTCATGCTCTAATCTCTATTATTTCCTCCTTCTAATTTTGCAATTTTTTTCTAATTTCTTGTAGCATAAACTTGGGTTGCTGATTTGAGATTTTTCTCATTTTTAATATAGGCATTTATTACTGTGCACTTTCCTTGAGGGTGATTTTTTTAATGCAACCCATAACTTTTGGTATGTTGTACTTTCAAATTTATTTGTTCAAGGTGTTTTCTGTTTCTTTTTGATTTATTCTTTCAACATTGTTCTATTGTTTGTAAACTTCTTTATATTACATTTGTATTAGTGTTACTTTGTTATTGAGTTTTATTATTCTCTTGTGGTTAGAAAAGATACTTGGTATGATTTCTGTCTTTTTAAATTTGTTACCACCTACTTTGCATTCCAACATATTATCTGTTCTATACAATGTCACATGTATGTTGAAGAAGAATGATTATTCCGTTGTGTGGATATTTTAGGTCTATCAGCGTGTATAAATGCTTCCTGATACTACTGAATATTTGTCTGATTTTTCTAACCATTAATGAATTGACTATTAAAATTTCCTAGAAATATGCTATTACTGCTTGTTTATCTTTCAATTCTGACAGTGTTTATTTTATATATGAGTGTTCTATTGTTAGGTGTGTATGTGTTTAATCATGATATCTCCCTCATGAATTGGCTCTTTTATTACTATATTTCATTCTTCATCTTATATGAAAGTTATGCTCTAAATTCTCTGATATAAACATCCTTGGTTCTCGTTTGCTTATCATTTGCGTGAAATATCTTCTCCACCCTGTAGATAATATATAGTTGACTTTAAAAAATATTTAGATGATCTATAGCTTTTCAGTCAGGTATTTATTTCATTAATGACTTGTGCACAGGGTTAAATTATTATTATCAATTTATACATTGGTTTCTCTATTTATTGCTTCTACATTGTCTTCTTTTCTACTCCTGCTGCTTTCTTTAGTGTTTAATTAAATTTTAACTGGACATGATTTGATTTTTTTAATTCATTTTCTTTTCCATATGGTCTAAATATGTTTTATTATGGTTAAAATGGAGCTTACAATTTTTTTTTTATTTTCAAGCTTCATATAGAATTAATTCTAGATAAATTGTCCTAAGTATACACAAATTATGTAAGTGTAATTTGTGTATTTCAAGATTCCAAATGAATACATATGCTTTTTGATTTAGGTTTCATATGCTACAAGAAATAGTCAATGTTGACTGTTAAAGTCTATATTGAAGTCGAACGAACCAAATTAAATAGTTATTTTAATGTCCTACTCTCTGTAGTCCTAGACGTTGGTTAATCATTTCTAAACTTCAGTTCTTAAAAAATAAAATGAGGTGGTAGAGCAGTGGCTTAGGAGTTATGGTGCTTTCCTGACATGCATGAGGACTCGGATATGAACCCCAGTGCCATATACGCAACTGTCAGCAAAGCAAAAGCCATATGAAAAAATAAATAAAATTAATTTTCTCATTTTTCCTATCCCTCCCTTTTTCTTTAAAATAAATAAATGAAGTAAGTATTGTATCTTTCCTAAAATGTTTTTGGGAAAGTTCATGAAATAGTTTATTTAAAACATGTAGGACAGTAGAAAATAATATAATATCAATTCTTTATCTTCCATTTTACTAGGTATAAACATGCCAATTTCAACAGGATATGCAAGTTAAAGATGATTTACTTTTTTCATTTATTTTCTTATGGTTTAAAGTAAAATAAATTTGTATTTGGAGCCAAAATATTGCTTCATGAGCTATCATATTAAAAAAAAAACACTGAAGAGCATGAAATTAGAGTGTTCTATTTATTCTCATGTAATCAAAAACACAAAAGTATAAATTTCTAATTATTGTCCATATCTACTATAAAACATCTCAAATATTCATGACTAGCAATGATTTTGAATTTATTACTTTAGTACAATGATTACACAAACACTAAGAAGTTATTACCTTTAAAATCAGTGAGAGTGTTCACAAAGGTAAAGACTTAAATTGTGTATGCATATGCTTTATATATTATATATATGTAAAGTATGTGTAGTTATGTTTATGGAAAAACATATATCTCTACTCATCTCAAGGTATTTGTGTATAAACTTTATCTCATTAAATAGAGAAGATTTAAGATGTTATATAGGTCTTAGGCCCTAGGATCGGGTATCACCAGTGCTTCAAGTGAGGACATTCTAGTGTCAGATTGCATTTTACCATGTAGCATTTTTATACTTTAGAAGTAAGAAGGAAAAGTCAAGAAATCTTTGTGCTTTTTCTACAAAATAATGCTAGAATCTGCTCCTTATGTTGTCTTCTATTTACATGATATCAAAGTAAAATGTATTTATTTTTTATTAAAGGCAGTATATATTTTATTAGTTCAATGATATCAAGCTCTAATTTTCAAAAATTCAGGCTGGAGATACTTCAATTGTCTTTTGAAGATCATATCTGTATATCATCATTAGACACTTGAAGCAAAACCATCTATAGTCATATTTTAGGAATCTATACATGTCACTATAAGTCAGGAACATAAAATACTTGTTTTCTTTACTCTTGCTCTTTATTAAATGTGTTTTGGGCATATATAATAAAGATACTGGAAAATATAACCATTGGTAATGAAGCACATATAATCAAATTACATATGCATTGTAAGTTATATGGGTATAAATGTATGTATATGTATTATATATATATATTATACATATATACCGTATGCACACAAATAATTTAAGTAGTTCTTTCTCTTCTTAGGAATTATATTTATTAACTGAAATGGATACAAAAATATGCACATAATCCAATATACTATAATTTTTGGGAAATTCCTGTAAATATGTGTGCATGTATGTTTGTTTATATGAATAATATCATCTTTATAAAATATGTAAGGGAAACCATTAAAAGAAATAACAATGATTTCCTTTGTTCATACTGCAAAGCTCTTCATATAAAGAAAAAAATCAGCATCTTGCTCATCTCCTGGGTCACTTTAATGAAGATAGCAGTATTATTTTTCCTATCACTTATATTTTCATATACTATGAATTATTAATACATCAGAAACAAAATGAAAATTTCATGGGCAGAATAGAAAATGTTTCTAGACTCACCAGTCAGCAACATATTTTTTACAATAGTTGGTTGCAAATTCTACTTTTTCATTTTTAAGCACCTTTCTCAAACCAGAAAATTATGCTAAAATTTAACTAATTCTATTTATTTTTTGTACTGTCTCTGAGTGCTATCAGGTGGTTCCTATTAGATATAGTAATACTAAAGTAAGACTAAGTCACATCAGATTTTCTCTACATTTTTCCCTTATGAATTGACTATAAGCAAGGTAAATATTGGTAAATTATATTAAACAGCTTCATTGGTCTCATTTTGAGATTACATGTATGTGACAATATAATTAAAAAAATCAATATAAAAGCAACCATTAACTTGTCCAGAAAGGTAATACAATGAAATAGGAAAAAATTAGGTTCAGATTTACACAGTTGTAATATTTAAAATAGTATTTTACATATTTTTGCATTATATGATCATATTTATATATCTATATATTCATTTCTACATGACTTTTCATAAATATGTCTATATCCATATTTACATCTGTTCACATACCTCATCCTGAACAAACAAACCTATTGATAAAATCAGTAAATCAGTTTGCTTCAAATAAAATGAATGTAGCATAAGAAAAATAGGAAATGAAGTGTCAAGCAAAGATAAAAATGTAATGGAGGGTTATATGAGAATGGCAGTTTAGTGCATTTTATCTTTTTTTTTCCAAAAAATACCAGAGTTAAAGGATGCCACAAAGTGCCAGCTGGCCTTTTTATCCTTGTTGTTATGAAGTTCAACAAAATTTATAATGTTTAACATTTAATTTTGTGAAATATTGCATATGACTGATTATTTGTGTTTTCTTATATCTTATATTAAAGGTAATTTTTTATGAAACCATTTCTTAAGAACGAGGTGGTGGGGCTTCCAAGATGGTGCGCTGCAGGAATCCTACTTCTCATTTGGCTCCATGATGGGACGAAAAAACTCCAGGACAGCTCCATTGTTGCAAGGTGTGTTTAGGGAAACATCAAGACCCAAGCAGAGTGCTCCTTAGGGGAGATTCTTGGAGGATTAGAAATTTGGGTTCAGCATATAGAAAAGAGGGATTATATCTTTCCCAGCCACGGTCATGGCAGCTGCAACCACCATTGCTCCCAATTGTCAAGGGAGTTGTGGAGGAGGTGAACTGTCATGTGTGATATGATCTGCTGCAGAGAAGCTGACTTCTATAAGGAACCCTTCATTGTGTCCAACTGGTGATACACTTACTGCACCTCCTCTGTGTAAAGGGACAACAGTGTCTCTCAGCTGCCTGCATGTAGAAGAATCAGGAGTCATTTTGAACAGACTGGTGGGAGGAAGTCAACAGTTTAGAACATTTTACAAGGAGCTAGCCATGGTTCAGAGGGTGAACCCAGAAGAGGTGGCATGGAACAGGCCATCTTCACTTAGGTCAGGGGGATTCAGGTTATTGGAGTTTAAGGAAGCCTAGCTCAGGCATGTCCATCCCCATCCCCAGCTGGAAGGCATATGTGATAAGCTAAGGTGGGACAGGAGCATTAAAGAGACCATAGTCTGAGCAAAGAAAACCTAGAGGGACTGTGTGCTCCGAGCAGAGGGAGCATTGTTCTGCATTCAAACCCCTGACCTAAAATCTGGGAAGTCTCCTACGGTTCAGATCTCTAAGGAGGCTGACAAAGACCAGCACTCAGGACATTTGTTAACATGATCTCTTCACAGACATCTCCACCCAGAAAGCCCAGGAGACTGAGCTAGACCCCTAGTCTCTACTTGAGATCAGATAGTTCCAGACAGGGACCCTGCTAACAAAATTCAGGCAGATGGTGAAAATATGCTCCTAATATATAAGAGACAACCTCAGTGAACATAGTTCCAATTTTTCATCAAGAATCTTTTTTTTAATGTGTATTTATGTGTCATCTGTGGAAGTTGCTTAACTTTGTCCTGCCTTCTGAGGGTTGGAATTTTGATCAGTATATTTTGTATTTGGAATTGCATTGTGCCCTGTTGCAAAGTTTTCATCTACTTGCTTCTACTCTTTCCTATGGTGTCACCCATATTTTACTAATATCTCTTTCACCCTTCCTTTACTTGGTACCTCTGTCTTTTCTCTCTTTGTTTATCATTTGTATATTTTGGGTTTTTTTTCCCCAGCAAAACCTTCACCTTCTCTACTTTCTCTCTACTCTTGCTCAGATAAACAGTATCAACTGTAACCTCCTCTTATCTTCCCTTCTCTCTGAGACATCTGTAAGCTTATTACCTGTTAGCTATATTTAGTTTACACAATTCAACCCCCATCATTAGTGCTGTGAAATCATCACCACTTTGAATGCCAAACTCAATAACTATTGTATGATTGAAGCCTGACATGGGTGATAGTTGAATACTACTGTTACCTAATTAATTGCTAACTCTATCACTTATTTCATATGTGGAATTTAATATAGTAATAGATATAGTTGGTACTAAGTAACCAATGTAATACTGTTTGACGTAAGTATTTATTGTTCATACTGACGGTCTCCTATTAGATTATGAGGGTTTTGAAATCGTAAGGGACACTAACAACAACCTCACCAGGTTTCAAATTTTAGTAAGCAACTTTTCTGGAAAAAAATTGGTCATCAGAGAAGTGAGTTAGACTCAACACTTTGATCTGCAAGGAAGAAGCACCCAGAGCTTTGTCTTAATTCCACACAGGGAAACCCAATTTAAGGTCCAGAAGAAACTTTTCAAATATGAAAATTCAAAGTAGAAGAGGTTAACCTCTAACCCACAACTCTCCTGCCAAGAGGCTCATGGACAGGGAGTGGAATGAAGATCTACAAAAGCATTATTAACAATCTGTTTACTAAAAGGAACAATGAACTAAAAGGAGATTTAATGAAGGGACTAAGTGAGAAAATTCAAGAGATGAAAAACTATTATCAAAGAAATAGATATATTGAAAAAGGAAGTAACAGAGCTAAAATCTTCAATCACATCAGAGTTACAATAGAACGATTTAATAATAGACTGTCTTCTGTAGAAAACAAACATCAGCTCTTGAATAAAGAACTTCCAAAAATGAGAGTAGACTGAATAAGCTGAGTGTACGTATGACAAAAAAATAAAAGCAACTCAAAGAACACAAGCAGAATTTTCAAAATATCTGGGATGAAATTGGAAGAAACAAACATTCCATCCCAGAATCTATGTTCATAGCAGCTCAATTTACAATAGGTAACTGATGGAATCAACCCAGATACCCCTCACTGGATAAATGGATCCTAAAGCTGATACACACACACACACACACACACACACACACATACACACACACACACACACACACACACACACACACACCCTATATATTCTAATTAAATCCTGTAGGAGACACATGGCTAAATTTAGCTAATGGATTATGGGTGTAGGTTACTTAGAGTATCACCATGTTTTCTCCTTAAAAATATTTTATGTTATCCTACATATTGTCTCTACCCAATTTCTAGCTGATTGTAGTAGCATCCAATGTGACTTTAAGAATTAATATTCCTAATGAAACAGGATTTATCAACTTAGGTTCCTAATAACTGGGACCAAGTACCTTTACTCCTCAATTATCTGCTTTGAGTTAGACTTCCAGTGAATGAAAATTAGACATTCATTATGCTAAGCAACTAATACTTTGGGTTGTTCATTATAATACCTACTATTACTAAAGTAATGCAAAACCTAAAACATATTTGAGAGTTTAAAGAGGAAACAGAGAATAGACATAAGAACTATAGCTGGAATAGCTGGACAAAATTCTAACTCTGTTAATTGCTGGTTGCATAACAAAAATATTTAATTCCTCTGAACATCAACCTCTTATTAATAAAACATCAGTAGTGTACGGCTACTGCTATTAATATCACATACATCAATGAATTGTTGTGAGGATTTGATGCTTATTGATACTCGAATACAATAGTTACTATATATGTACTATCTATCATTTCCATTCCTGCCTAGCATTATTCTATTTGTAAGGAACATGGAATTACTCAAGCTGTCCCAGAAGATGAGAGTTTTATGAAAGTGAATACCTACATTTGGTAGAAATACTTTAAAAATAATTAAAAACTGATGGAAATTCTGAGACTGGCATTCTATTAGCTGAAACAGTAGAGAAACCTACTCTTGCACTTCTTCATGTATACCTCTTCTACTATATTGTTTTGCTAATTCATTATGCATTGGGACCATTAGAAGTTTTTCACTAACAAAATATGCACAACCTTTCAATTTTTTCAACCATCACCTACATAAACACTACTTCAAGTATAAGTGTGCTAAATTCAGAAGTTCCCTGTTTATCTCTTCTTCAACCTTGTTTACTGAAAGCACACACCATTCAGTCCTTTTTTGGTTTTGTGTTGGGACTGCGTGGGTGTAGTCATGAAAAGTAAAATAATGATCTCTCAAAAACTCAGAAATTTATCCACTGGATTATAGGAAAAATAGTCATAAATCTTGATAGAAAGTTGGTACTATCAAGATAGGTTATAGTTCTCTCCTCTTCTGAGAGATGTGCTCATTTTCCAAACTCACTCTAGGGCATTTCTATCTGGTATAATTTTGTCTATTACATCTATATCTTGCTCCATTTCCTTGCTTGGTGAACTTCATAACAGATTCAGTTCTACTTTATGTTTTTATGACCATTTCTCTCCTGTAACTAGATATGTAAGTAGAGCTTCTGTTTATAAGATAAAAGAGTTACTCATTATCCCATTTTTCTTACAAGAGTTACAAATTTAGTATATAGCTGCTTCCTCTGCTCTTCTTCTAACATTCAATAGTAAAGTATTTCATTCATTTTAGGAACTTCCTAATCCAATAATATGTGCCATGAGACAAGTTCTTAATAAAAGATTGATCAGCAAATGAATCAGCTGATATGTTGTTTAGGCACAAATTTTTCCTAAATAATACTTGTTCTAACAAGGTAAGACATGTCCATATCTTATAAAGACTGATACCCTCACTTCTCATAAACGAGGAAACTTGATAAGGAGAATTATTTAGTCTGGTGTAATTTTTAGAATCTGATTATATACAGATTTCATACTTTCTTATTTTTTTCTTTTTTCTAAGGTTTGAATTTCTATTTGTATTTCCTAAATTTTTAAAGGTACAAAGTTTATTATGTGACATCCTTTGCTTCTAGCTCCTGGGAGAAATGATGACATCAACTAAATAATTAAATAAAAAAGAAAAATTGAAACTAGTGCTGTGAAACAAAACTATGAAAGCAAAGAAATGATAACACACTGATGGTGTTAATGGAGCTGGAGAGGGACACATCAAATATATAATTCTGATTCATTGTTCAGATATCTATGTAGTTCAGAGAATGAAAGTATATGATTAAGCATATATTAATAATATGTGATATAATATATATACATATATATGTATATTTTAAATGTAAGGAGTTCCTCAAAATTTCATGTGTGAAGCAATGCAAGAAGGCTTAGAAGATAAATGATTGGGTTCTGAGACCTTAACACAATCTGTGAATTAATCTTCTGATAGGGATTAACTGAGTGGTAACTGAAGGCAGGTTGGGTATGGCTGAAGGAGGTGGGTCATTGTGGGTTTGCCTCTGGGGAATCTATATTTTATCTGGAGCTTGGAATCTCTCTGTCTCTTCTTTCTGATATGATGCTATTGAGACCCTTCCCTCTGCCACACTCTTCTGCCACGACTGTCAGCCTCAACTTGAGCCCCAAGGACTTCTATGAACTGAGCCCTCTTAAACTATCAGCCTCCAAATAAATTCTTCCTACTCTAAATTTTTCTTTTCAGGTTTTTTAGTCACAGCGGCAAAATTGCTGACTGAAACAATATATTACTAAGGAACTCACTCAGAAACTTTTTTTTTCAAGAAGAGAGCATTTATGTTTGATGACTCCCAAATAGATTACTCTGTCCTTCTTTTTGCCATCCAACAAGTACAAAAATGTCACCATCTAGTCAGAACCCAGGCATATGATCATATATATTATTTTTCAGAAGAGCAAATTCTCATGCAATCTTTATCATGCCATACCTCTTGTTTTTACTTCATCATTTTCACTTCCTCATTTCTTTCACCCCAACAACAATTCTGTATTTATGAATCCATTTGATAATAAAGAATTAAGGAGAGAATTTGGCAAGGTGTGACCCATCTAAGACTCAAACCCAGGCTTGCTTCATCAGTGTCTAAAACTTTTCCTTTCTCTGTACAATGTACCACTTCTTAAAAAGAGAAAATATTTGTGTCAAGATAGAAAATACAGTGAAACATTTTCTGTATCACATTCTGAAACCAGAGTTGTAAAGTCAGAAGGCTATGCCTCTATTCATATACTCTAACTTTAAAATAAATTCATTTAGTGTGATTAAACCATTATTTTTCATACTCTAAACTTTCTGATATAGTAACAGCTTATGAGGACAAGGAAATTATTTAAACACAAAACTCCACTTAAATAAATCACTATCATTGCGCCTGGTCAGTTAGTGCAGACTGTCTTTATGGTAGTATTCATATTTTATTAATTAATTTTATCTTTACAGTTTTAGAGATTAGTACTCCTTATATTTAGAATTAATATATAAAGTTTTAAAAAATAAACAAGGAAAAAGTACCACCCACACATACTCACATAACAGTGGGTTTATTTCTTTTCCCTTTGAAACTGGCAATTGATATTGAAAAGTTTTCTAAGGCTATCAATTTCCTAGGCACCTCATACAATATTTGCCCTACTTGTATTTTGAACAATTTGGATCCAAACCATTCAATAATAAATAAAGTTAAAAATTAAATATTGAACAAATAAATTTATCCATTATTTTCCTGACCAAACTACTTTAAATTTATTTAAAACTATTATGCTATATAATTCAGATTTTGAAGCTATCACATAAAAGAATGGTCTTCGAAGTCAATATGGATCACACATAATACATTTTGATTCAGGAGGCAGGTACATAAGACTTTTTTAATTTAAATTCTGACATTAAAGGTAGAGAGTCCTTTTATTTGTGATTTTGTATGGTTTCACTGGAAAATAAAAATGAATACTACTCCATCATTTTGGCAGACACTTTAATGCCAGCCATTTAGCTATCTCCCTGAAATGGAATGCTGCCTGACCTTTACTCTTTCCACCAAAAAGAAATTGTAAAAGTCCAACAAAAATGTAATTTTCTGGCTTTACAATAGGTGAGGAGAGAGAAGGAAAAACATGAGAGTAGAATCTGAAAATACAGTGGAATAAAGTATTATAGGATAGAGGGAGTTTGTAGCTATATATGGAGAGAACTATTTTTGACTGATAACATATCTTTGAGTAAAAACTCAAAGTTTCATATTTTATAAACAGGAGATAGTTTAAAAAAAAACCCGAAGTGAATGCTGAAAATACACATTTTATCAAAGATATCCATACAGAAGGGCATTAGTCATTAATTTCAAGGTAACTTGTTATTACTTAAATTGTTTGTGGGATGAAGGGGTAGGTCAGTGGTAGAATGTATGCTTAGTGGGTCGAGGACCTGGGTTTAATCCCTAATCCAGAAAGTAAAGGAATAGCATTTTGAAAAGTTTGACATTGAGTAAATCATCTCATTTTTTAAATTATTCATCATTATAAAGATCTAATTTATAAAAGTAAAGGTATAAGGCTGCTACTTTAAAGTATCACTAATGAATCACATGTAATCACCCACGCTATTTTAAAGTTATGGCTTGGAAGGCCATAACTTTAAATATATATTAGATGCTTTGGATGATTGTTAAAACGGATTCAGCCTTACTTCTTCCTGTCTTTGTGTTTATTTTTATTCACCACATTCCACTTTTTTTAATTAAATCCAGGGGATATGGGGGGAAGCACTTTTGATTTTTTGTAAAAATTTGCGGCTTTACACAGTCATTATGATTTTTATTAGGTAAAGGTCTTTTTATAAGGCGAGAGAGAGAGAGAGAGAGAGAAGCAATTTTTATTTAGTTTTTCATATGACTTTAATTCCTGGGACACTTTGTAGTGTACATGGTGCTGGTGTTTGAATTTACATACTCGCATATGCCAGGCAAGTGCCATATGCCGAACCACTGCTCCAACTCCTAGGTAAAGGGTTTTAAGGTGGTGATAAGTCAATTCTGTTTAAGTACATTAGTCACCCTTGTGAAGTAAGAGTTAAAAGTTAGGATTAGGGGACTGGAGTGGTAGCTCAGAAGTTATAGTGTTTGCCTGGCTTGCATAAGGATGCAGGTTGAAACCATAGCACCATATACACAAACAACGAAGTATCAGAGCAACAAAAGCCACATGAAAAACTAAATAAAATTGTCTCTTTCTTTATCTCACTGTCACTTTCTCATTTATACAAAATTAGGATTAATATGTTCCTTTCAAAATATACAAATGATAGCATCTGGATTTCTATTTGGGTAAACACACGTGTGTGTGTGTGTGTGTGTGTGTGTGTGTGTGTGTGTGTGTGTTCTGTGCTTATTTTTGAAATTCATAGTACAGAGCAACTCTTAAAAATGCTTAACCAATCTCCCTGTGTTTATACGTGGCACTGATATTGTAAGTGGACTTACCTCTCCTTTTTCATGTTTGTAGAAGTTTGACATTTAAAAAACAGTGGGATCTGGAGCAGAGGCTCAGCAATTTCACACTTGCCTGGCATGTGTGAGGATGTGGGTTCAAACCTCAGCACAATGTGCACAACAGAGTGTCGGAAAACTAAATAAAATTGATTCTCTCTCTCTCTCACTGTTCCTCTCTCTCTCTTAAAAAAAGTCACTGAAGAGTAAAACATAATAATGAGACTTTGATTTATCCACAATTCTTTTTAAATATCTTGAGGCATAAACCCCTAACTTATTCCAGTTTACAGCATAGATATAAACAGTGTCTTAGAGGTTGAAAACCTGAAATAAATTCCAATAATAATTTATTTGTTATTAAGATTTATTAGACTTCTACCAATGATAGGTTTGTTTTTATTGGACTAATTTTAATATTCCTCTTGGTAACAGTGGTAATTCTGGAAAAATTAAGGACATGATTTTTGAGGGCACTAGAAAGGAGGTCAAAACCACACAGACAGTAGGGTTAATATAACCCTCCCAGAGGGGAACACACTATATGAGATACACATTTACTTGGCAGTTTCCACAAGAACACTGCTTAGCCTACAACCTGGAAGAGGAAATACAGCAGAAAGCAGAAAGCAGCAGTTTTACTAGTATGAAAAATCAGAGGATAGAGTTTGGAATTACCAGAGGCAAAGAAAAGTAGAAAAGAACATCCAGAATGAAGCCACAAAAAAGGAAAGATCAAAATCCATCTAAAACTCACCTTTTTAAACTTTTCCCTGCAAGGATCTCAGGAAAGAAACAAGGGCTAGGTCACTGTAAAAGCCAAGATGATAATTAGCTGCCCACCATAATGAAGAGACACTTTGAAGTTTGAGAATCACCAACTTAAAGGGTTTGGTAACAATTTTAGACTTTTTATAGCATTGAAATAATAATGACAACTTAGAAGTAAGGACCATATCTCAGCTCACACACTAACAAAGAATGAAACTATTCCTGCAGAGAGCAAAGCTGGACTTCCTCAGTAACCAGTTTCTAGAAGAAACTTAACACTGTCTGGGGGGAAAAAAACCAAATCCAAGACACTCTATTATATATTCATAAAATATGTGTAAAAGCTGGGAGTTAATTAGACATCCACAAAGCAGAAACATATGACCCATAGTCAAAAGAATAGGTCAATGCAAATACACTAAAAGGAAACCCAAATGTTGGCTTGAGCAAAAAATGTTTTTTAAATAATTATAAATATTTTGGGGGATGTATAACAAGATGTTATTATAACCATTAAAAAAGTAAGAAATTCATGAATTAGAAAAAGGCAATGAGATGAAAATCCTAAAAATTGAAAATGTATATATGAATAATGTCATTTTGGATTAACAGCAGATTGGAAAAGCCCAAGAAGGGATGGATGAATTTGAAGAGATGGATGGAAATAGTACAAACTAAAGTGCATAGAACAATAAATAAATAGCAAACTTCTAATACATAACCTGGGTGAATCTCAAAGCACTGGCCTTATGGCTACAGAAGTGTAATCATTTGCAAAACTCATGACAATGCAAATGAAACCTATCTTTTATTATGTGAAAGTAATTTCACAATTAATAAAATCTAAAAGCTAATTTTTGAAGTAATTCTAGATTCTAAGTCTCTTGATTCTCATTATGTTTCTACTAATTTTCTAGAAGCTAATTGAGCTCAAAAGTGTAGAATGATATTGAAACACTGATCTGGTTCCCAGTTGAAATGCCTTAAATTTCACTCCCTGTCACTACTATGTATTAGAAAATTCACCACTTCCCAACTTTAGTCTCTGACTCCATGAAGAACTGGAGTACTATTTGTTATAAACTTCAGGTACATTCTATTTCCTTTCTGAATATCTGAAGAATCCTGTATATTTCTAATGGACTATGAATTATTTTCATAAGTTGTAGATCATCTATACACAAAGGAATAATTGAAAAATCAATTCTGGGTTCTTTAATTGACCCAGTGTCCTTCGTGTCATTTGATGAGGATTAACTGTGTCAATTAGTTTCACTAAACTCAATATACAAGAGGTAGAGGGATATTCAGATGATCTTTCAATCAAAGACACCATTATTTTATGATGTATCAAAGTTACATAATAGATCTGACATTCCTATACAAAGCCAATCAAATATATGTGGAAGCTAGAAATTAATAATATTCTATGTAGAAACTGTTCTAAAATATGGACGGGATCTCTCAGGATGAATTGACTAGAAATCATAATAGTAACAATCAAATTCATGAAGATAAATGCTCATTTTACATCATTCCCAGATTCCATATTTGCAAACTCTCCCATGTGCTAAAATTTATTTGTAACCCCCGCTCCACTTCTTCCAAAAAAAGGATGCAGAGAAGTGAAAATATGAATTGCCCTGCTGGATTGTTCCTATCTCTGGTCCAGTAAGTCATCACTCAGCTTCCTTCAGCTATCACACAATGACAAAAGGATGGAGACAGTAGGGGGCAGCAGAGCATCCCACAGGAAGCTGTGGCTCTGGGGCCAGCTGGCTGGTTTCTAAAAGCAGGGTGGCCATGACAAATCCCTTAACACACACATTTCTTTCACTTCTGTAAAGTAAAGGAAATAAAGTTAACCAATATAAAGATTCAAGATTATCATCTTTGTAAGATGATTTTCTTTATCCCCAGGAGCAATGAGTTGATATTTGCTCAATCAGTAACTTCCTATATACCAACTACTGTAAGTAACAAAAATCTACTGTATATGTGTTTTTACACAGTTCATTACTGTCACTCTGTTTTTTGAAATATAGATTTCCCTAAAGCCCAACATGAGTATATGTTGAAAAGCATTCTCACTTTAGATTCTGAATTTATTGGAAAAGCATCTTCATGTTCATTTATTTTGCATAAAACACTGTGACACTACTGCATATTTATTGCATGCAATTTGTAGGTTATAACAGATGTAAAAAAAGAGTGAGAATTACCAAGAAACTCTAAAAGAAGTAAAAACATAGTAATATAACAAAAATACACTTCTCTTGGGATGATGCATCAGGTGTACAAAATGGCCTTCAAATGTTTATGTAATTGTTGTCAAATCTACTGAGTATTTGAGTGTGCACTTTTCCACTTCCCTGTAAGACAGGGTTATTTTCATCTAAAAGACTTATGTCTATAATCTTACCACAAAAAAATAAAATCACTCATTCTATTTACCTCTCCCTAGGGGGCTTTTAATATTGCTTTTACAGGTAGCAGGGCTCATCCCATACCAAAAATATAGACAGCCATATTTATCTCAACCATCTTCATAAAATGGTTTCCATGGACACTGAAAATTATTTTTTCTGGATTTTTTTCAGTCACCAGAAAATTACCACTGGAGAGCTTGAACACTGTGGCCAGCAGGAAATTTAGAAAGTGTTATGGATTTCAGTTGCATCCTTTTAGTTTTATGTGGTCTGTTTACTAGCACGGAGAGTCTTGTACTATTTGTTTCCTCTTGCATCTGAGCTTTTAATTTTGGACAGGGTCTTGAAACTTTCTCCCAGTATTACCATCTGTTCAGTTATTGGTGAATATTCATATATTTTCAACTCCAAATTGCATTGTACAGAAGGTTTTCGAGAATACAACAAACTTAAAATACCTCTCTTTAGCCAATCTAAAGTGGTGATGTTCCGTTTTGTGGAATCTATAATAATGTCAAACTGCATCTGAATGCAGTTCCCTTACATCCTTAATTTATCAATACATATAACTACTATCATTTTAACTAATTATCCATCTGTTCACTTCCATCTACTCTTCCTTTTCCTTAAGCCTCTATGCCTCAATTAATTGACCTATGTCGTTTTTTATTTAGAGACATTTAAAATCCTTACAGATATTGCTGCTGATACATGTTCAGATAGAAAAGTGATACAAGCTCTTGCCTAAGTATCATGTGGTATGTTCAGTGTATGATTCTATGTGTCAGTGGATGTACTGATAGGCATAAATTTTTTTCTAAATGCTAAATCTGTAAATCCTGACTATATGGTGTTAAGAATATTTTTAAAAAGAGCCTAGCCTTTTAGTTTATGATCTATTAATGGAGACCTTTATTAGGTGAGGAGTTTTATCAATATATGATGAGAAAGTACTCCATGAAAATTTGACCTGTGGGGGGATGTTGGAGTTATTCCCTGGAAGAAGGTAAGATTGATGTGAGATCTGAAGAAAGAATAAGAATTAAGTAGGTGAGAAGAGATTTAGAAAAGTTTCCTCATAGAGGAAACAACATGTATAAAAGCCCTAGGGTAGAAAAGATAATTTGAGTCAGTTAATTTAGGCTAGAGAGTTACACATGAATCACATTATTCAGAGGATTGTTCTCCATATTAAAAATTCACTATGTTTCTTCTAAGTGAAATAGGATGTTAATAAAGGATTGTTAAGAACTTCAAAACATTATAAACTCCCTTGATCCTTCTCATTTAAAACAAAACAATAACAAAAAAAACAAAACAAACTCTACTTTAATATGTTATAATTGATCTTCAGTGAAGTGCAAGTTTAGGAGTTTTGACAAAGTTTTATGCCTGTCTTGTGCACACTGTAAAAGATACAGGCCATTTTCATCACCTTAGGATATTCCCCTAGGTAGGGAGCCCTTGCCCCACTGCAGACCCAGGCACCATCAGCCCTCCTTTCTAATATTACAGATTATACCTCACATGTTGAGATGTTCCAATAAATTGAATAGCACAGTATGTGTTCTTTTAATTCATTCTCTTTTGATTTAGTATGTTTCTGAGATTCAGCCATCGTGCTCTGTGTGTTAATAATCCATATTATTATTGCTGAGTAGTATTACATGAATAAAATATAATTTTTCTATTAATTCCCTTGCTTATAGGTATTCATGTTATTTTTTGTTTAGGGTTATTATGAATAAATCTGCTATAAATATTTGTGTACAAACATATTTATAGATATACATTTGCATTTCTTTTGAGTCAGTGCCCCAAAGTGGGAATGGCTGAGCTCTTCTGAAGTCATCGTACTTTTTTAAACTCTAATTTTGATTGTGCATATAAAGTAACATTGGATCACATCATTCAAACTCCAAATTTTTCAAAATTACTTCATTTTTCACTCAAAATCCAACTTCTGAAACCATACATGTTTTGTCCCCAGCTATGTGTTCAGTCAGGCTCATCACCCCGCTACCCACCATGGTTTCCTATAATTGTATCTCTTTCCTTTGATCATAAATTGTTATATGCATATTCAGAGGATTGTTCGTTGTGCTAGGAATGCTTTATAATCCTTTTGTTGCAAGACTGGCTTCTTTCCTCTTTCACATCTCACCTTAATACTATCTTATCCAAAGGATTTTTCTTCTTTACAATCACAACATTGTAACTTTCTTTCATTGTATTTTCACCTGATGAACTTCTTGATTGTTTGAGTGTGTTAATTTATCATATGTTCCACTTACTAGAATTAAAGCTCCATGCTACAAAAGATATTGTGTGAGTTGTTTACTATTCTCTCTTTAATATGCGTAACTTATGTTGGATATAGTTGTTTATTGACGAGCTAGGAAGAGAGCAACTGAAGAACATAGCATCAGCTGACTCAATTTGTGACTAAGGCACTTAGAAGGACTGAACATTCACAAAGCTCGCAATAATAAGTTTGCTTTCCCACATTTCTTGTGGCATAGACAACTACATCTACTGAAATGAAAATGAAATATTGCCATCTTCATTTTAATGTTGGAATCCCTCTCCTGAGTGTTGTACTTTGGGATTCAGTTGCCCAACACGGACTATATTTCTTAGACATCCTTCTTGCTAGATGTACCTGTGTGACAAATTTTTCGATAGTGAAATGTGAACACATTTCCAAAGACAAGTTATCTACACCAGATTTTCACTCTCCTCCTTCCAGCAGGTTGAAAAATGATGATGATGCAATAACAGTGGAAGTTATATGCTAAGGATGGTGGAGCCACACTTTTAGCCCCAGTCTCTGCAAATCAGCATGTAGGAGAGTCTTCCTACCTGCTTTAAGATGTTATATAGGAGGAAAATGCCCACCATTCTATCCTGTGCAAGTAGTGGTGTTTTAAGATCTTTATTCACAACAGTTTGGCTCAGATCTTGAATAATATCTTCTGAAAGAACTATTTAATACTTTCTTTTTTAAAACCTCTAGGTCTGCATTCTCATCCAATGGTCTCTATTTATTAAAAAATAAATCTCTTCATCTTCCTAAGAAGTAGTCTACCCGTAAAATTCCACCTCTCCTTTCTTAAGTGTAGCAACTATAGTAAGGATTCCGGCTCTAATCAAAGTTTTAATCAGTTTGAATGCCCTACGTACCATCCTCTCATGAAATGTCAAGGACATCATTTCTGCATCCATATTGTCATTTATTTATTGCATCAGCTTTTCCTCTATACTGTATCACCATAATAAAAACATATCCAATATTTTCTTAAACAAAGTTCAGCCTTACCCCCATATCAGTTGCATCTTCATTTTTCGGGTTCCCTTTATACCAAACTTCAGAAGAAAATGATGTGCATGACCTACCTATATGTCCACACTTGCTGTTCTTTTCTTAACAGATTTCACTAAGAGTTCTTTCCATTACATAATTGATGATGTAACCGTTAACCTGACAAACAATATCCCTCAGACAAAATCAGTGGCTTGCTGTCTGTTACCTTCTGTGTTAACCCAAGAAAACTTAGCCACAAACGTGAACTGTTAAATTTGGTTCATAAAAAACATCAATGTAACTATGTGTGTAAATGAACTAAAAGTCTAACTTAGGTATATACTTTCCTAAGAAATACTAAATCTTATCTAATCACATCAGCTGATCCTTAATCAATCCCGTATCGACTCAACAAACCACACTCAAAAAGAGCAAACACCAAGCTGAAACCTAGCCAGCTGTATCTGCACCTCACTTCTAATTTTTCTCCATGAACATTGCCTGCCCTTTTTGCAGAGTGGACCTCTCTGAATTTCTTCTGACTTTGCGTACTGACCAATTTGCGAATTGTTTTCTGCACAATTAAAATCTGTAAAATTTGAATTGTCTAAAGTTTTTTCTTTTAACAGTACTCCCTAAGACCAGGCATGGTTGCACACTCCTATAATCCCAGTGACTCAGGAGGTTGAGTCAGGAGGATTGGAGGTTCAAAGCCAGTCTCAGCAATTTAGAAAGGTCCTAAGTAACTTTGTGAAACTCTGTCTCAAAAATAAAATATAAAAAGGGTTAGAGATGTGGCTCAGTGGTTAAGCACCCCTGAGTTCAATCCCCAGTGCCAAAACCAAACAAAAAATAGCAGTACTCCCTAAAAACTGAATAGAAATACATACATATATATAAAAATTCCTATATATGTATAAAGTATATATACAACATATGTGCATATATAAAAGTCATGCACTATATGATTTGGTGACAGCACACTTTCCTACTCTTCTCCTAATATATCAGCTTCTTTTTCTTCACCTTATTATTTCTAAATTTTGGTAGAGATGGTAGCAGAGTTTTCATGCAGGCCTAATTTTCTTTTTTATTTAAATCTGATGAATACTCATAGCTTTAAAAATGACTTTAGTGGGAATCATCCTGGAAGAAAGTTTAAAAAATTTTGATCATGAAATGGAATAGTAGAGATTTGGAGAAATCAATGTATCAAGGAACTAGCTGGAGGAAGAACAGTTCTTCAAAGAAAAGAAGTTTCAGAAACTCTGACACCAGAGATTTGTAAGGTAAAAGGCATTTAGAAGACATTAAAGAAAAATTGATCAAAAGATTATGAATTACTATTTTGATACAGTTGGATTCCTTAGTGATTGAACATGGATGGTAATCAAGAGATTAAGCTGTATCAAATAAATAAATAAGACAGCAAGGGATCAGGGTGGAATAATTGTAATTATTCAGACAATAGCATAAAATACTTTCTTAAGGAAGCAGGTATGAAAGGTGAATGGGAGTATTCTCAAAGGATGTGGCATCAAGAGTGAGACAGGTTTCATGTAAGACAGAAAAGCAAAGAGAACTTGAGAAGAACCTCTTGGGGATATGGGAAACTTGATTAATATGGAATAATGATCCTAGAGGATAAGGCTGACGGATTTCAGTTTAGAAGAGAAAGAAAAGTTTGTTTCAAAGACAAGGAAGCATACATCATTATGCAGATGATGCTAAAGTAAAATGTAGTGGGGGATTAGGGTTTATAGTGCAGCATCGGCTGATAAAAACAGACTCAATGAGACCAGGTTTGAAGGGCCTATGTGCTGTCGTCTTAACAGTGCTTCTAAACTGTGGGAACTAAGTACTGGGTCAGAACATTGTCTGAGTTAGTGAGACAATGTGTCTTCTGAAACCACTTGCTGATTAAACTGATAACAGGCCCACATTTGTAGATGGTGAGTGCTGCATGGGCTGTGAAGTTGAGAAACTTCCCACTCATGGGATATATTTAAGTGGATGACGTATATTTGTTAGTAGTGACTTTATATTTGAACATATGAATTATAGATGCATGGGTGCCTCTGTGGGTGATCTCAGTGTAAGTATGTCTTACATTATATTCATGTCTGGACCAGCTCAGCTAATTAAACCAATGCAGCTAGGAAGCCAAGTCTACAGGTTCATTTCCTGTGGGTGATTTTACATCTGCAGGACATACAACACATAATAGGATCTTAATAAATGTTTGTTCATTAAATGAATAACTTAATAAAGAATCTGAGGGGTAAAAAGATTGTATCTCTTCAAAGCTATCACCATGGTCTAGGACTTTAAGTATATCCATCATGTTTATAGAACTATACTTGAGCCAGTAAGGAAAAATATGATAAAGCAGGACAAAAGACTAAAAATGATCACTGTGCTCAACAAGTACCCAAAGGCACATTCTTCTAAAACAGTGTGAGTAAAAAATAGGTGGTATAATTGAAAAAAAGAGGAGGAAATGCCCTTAATTCTTAAAATTCTCGATCGTCTTGTCTAGATAGAACTTTTTATATAGATATAAAAGCATAATAATAAAATAATGCAATATAAACTAAATGAAACCAGAATTCAATTTTAATACATTTGATAAAACAATGAATGAACTTGAGTAGTTGTATTTAACTTAACAAAATATTTAAGATAGCTATTTTGTTAGTCTTCTCCAATTATCACAGCTTTGAACATTGTGTCAATATTTAATGTTTTTATATATCTTCCCATGGGGTATGTAAGCTACACAAAATAAAATTAATCAAGTGCTTAGGAAATTACATAACATTTTAATGTAAATTATAAAATACTAAAATATTTTCCCTTGGCAAATTCCATGAATTAAATGTAGATCTTCATGCTTCATAGATTGAAACATACATACACATATACACATAATTAATGTTTTTCATAGAAATTAACATTCAAAAAGTGATGCAAAGTAAAAAAATGCATTTCTAATTATCTGAAAATAAAGATAGCTTTAACTTTTAGTTGTCTTTCTTTTTGTAAGAGAAAGAGAGTGACAGAGAGACAATGGGAGAGAGAACCAAATTTACTCTTTCATCTGATCTTTGTTTTTCTGACACTCAGGTGTGTATTTAGTGTTGGGTTTCAAACTCAAATCTTCATGCATGCCAGGCAAACACTTTAATGCTGTCACCACTCCAGCCCCCAGGTTGTTATGTTTTTCCTTACTTTTCTTTATGTTCATTTTCTTTTCAGACAGAAGGACAGTGAGAAAAAGAGAGGGAGAGAGAGAGAGAGAGAGAGACTAAATTTTATTTAGTTTTTCATGTAGCTTTCATTGCTTCTACACTTCATTGGGTACATGATGCTAGGGTTCAAACCCACGTTCTCATGCATGCCAGTCAAGCATGTAAACTGCTGAGCCACTGCTCCATACCTTTACGCTCATTTTTAACAGAAAATATAATATGTATTTTCATTTGAGTTCCACTAATTTTCATGATAGTGAAACTATATTAACGTTATTTGAGTAACTGCATAGTATTCCATTTATTCCTCCAAACAAAATGTGTTCAGTGAATCCACAAAGAACAAGTTTGCAACATTATTTTCATTAAACAGTCCCTTTATTCAACAATATGCTGTTGACAATTTATCAAAGGTAATATTATCAAATCCTATGTCCATATTTATAGACAGAGACGATATGAATGTATATAAACATATTTTTCTAAAGATTTTCACATAACTTTAGTATAAATATTGTACTACTCTAAAATTAAATAGGGAAGCAGACAAGACCTTATCCTATTACCAGGGATAGGAGAAAAGACAAAAAGGGGACTTTTTCAAGGGGTATTAAGCTTTATATCTGCAAGATCAAAAATTTATGGAAATCTTTTTCACAAATATGTGAACATCCACAAAGCTGGTGAACTGTAGTTTTAAAATAGATAAGATCATAAACTTTATGTTGTATGCTTTTCACACACACACACAAACACACACACACACAAGCAGAGAACCAAATCTCAAGTATCACTAAATTGATTTTAGCCTGTAAGTTGTTTTAATGATGGGAAACTGAGTAGTGCCCCGTGGCGTCCTCACTGAGGCATTTTTATGTTCATGCATCAGCCAGACTGTCATTGTTCTACATCTGTTAGAATGCAGCAGGACTATTCATTATCATGCCTTGTTTAGTCAACCAAAATGTTTACTGGGTTCAGTTCTGCCCTGTATTTTAACAGATGAACTGTGTTATCTATGCATAGATGTTATTTTTACACATTAGTTGTGAAACTTAACTGCTTTCATGTGCAAAAGCAAACACTGGTTCATTCTGCCTCCCTACCATAAAGAAAATAAATTATAAACAAACCATCTGCAATTCACCACTTCCTTGGTCAATTATAGAGAATAGAATGTTGAAATAGTGAACAGAAAATCCATCAAATACCTCCAAAGTCGCAAAGCTTCCTCCAAGCCTTTTCCCAGTCAAGGCAGTTAACTACCGAAGTTTGACCACTCTCTCTGTTTTATCTCCTGTATCTCTTTTGGCATGAAATGTCAGGCGCAAAAGGCATTAGCCTCCTGAGGCACTCAGAATGGTCATTTCAACCTCTTAATTACAAGAAGCTGAGAGTTAACATTAAAACAAGTGTCATGTTACACAGCAAAGATTTTATGATTTCTCATGGAGGGTCCCCTTCAGTGACTCTGTGATTCCACTCAAAAGAAACTCAACAATAGAAAATTAAATGTCAATGTCCTGTGGAAAACTAAGTAGGTCAAAATGATTTTTAAATTTATTTGGTTTGAAGCTATCAATAACATCTGACTGTATAATATCTTTTAAAAATATTTACATTTATCCTAATATAAAATTTTACCACATTATAATTTTGCCATAACATAAAATACTCGGTTGTGAAGTTTTGTAAATTACAAAATGCTTTTGATATAGGGATATATGTTGGAAACTTCTTTGGATAGTTAAATTTTTTTTTTACCAAACAAGCAAATGAATAAATAAAAATGGCATAAAAGTTGAAAGAAATTTATGTTTTCATGCTTTATTTTATTTAAGACAATCCCTAAATAGTCTGGGCCAGTTCTGACTCCCTCCAAGCTATAATCAGGCCAGAATTACTTTTATAGTCACCAGTCAGTTCAAACTCATTATATTTATGCTCCTTTGCCCTTTTCCTCCACCTGATTTCTCTGTCCCCAAATATTCTCATTGCTAGCTATGTACTGATATTGATTTCCAAACTTAAAACTGGAGCCTATAATGAGAAGCTAATTGAAATGATGCTCTCGATTCTTTCTAGCCAACTGTTTTAAATCAGGTCAACGTGGGCAGGATTTCTATCTCCCTGACTCTGTACACTTTCTTTCCTTTCATCCTCTTGCCACTCTCAACCTCTCCCTTTCTCTACATGCATCATTACAGAACTGTCTTGTTGATTTACTGCTGCTTGATGGCTACTTCATGACCCACCCACTCTGCAATGGACACACTTATTTTTTGCTTAGAGTTTTGATATCAAAACATGTAATGACACACAGCATGTAAATATGTTTTGAATAAATGAAATGGAATGGATAATGAACAAATAGATTCAAACAAAGATCGCTATGTATCCTTTTCCTATCCTTTTTCTTTTCTTTTTTTTTTTTTTTTTGGTTTTGGAGATTTAGTAACTGAACCCTGGGTACTTTCTCACTGAGCTATATCCTTAGTCTCTCTGTCTTTATTTTTTATATTTTTATTTTGACACTGGGTCTCGCTAAGCAGAGAGTGTCCTTGAACTCATGATCCTCCTGCCTTGGACTACTGGTTTGCTGAGATTACTAGTGTCCACCACTGTGGCCACAGATTACTATGCATCTTAAGGAGATAATATAAAAATGATTGCCTCTGAATACCCTACATCTGAGTCATTCTACATCTACATATATATTTTGTAATATTATATGACACTCTGTTTGGTTTATAATACTACTACATTCCTTAAAAGAAAGATTATTCTCATATAAAATGAAATTCAAAATTTGCTTATTATATGATATAAATATTTGTTATTCAAATTACTTATATATATATATATATATTATGGCTATTTTTCTACTAAACAACTCTTTGAGATAATTAAAATATATCATCTGTTGTATATCTGGTTTTTTTGTGCACTTTCTGTAGACTTTTATTGTTATTGTTGGGATAGGTCCAAAATGGCTATAGTTAGGCTCCCTTGGAAATACTTCTGGCAGGCAATGTTTTATCTTATGCTTTTATTGTGGAGCCAGGGCTAGGAACTGGTTAGTCAAGGCCAGAAGCACTTTGACTCAGTGTATATTCTCAAGTATATATACTAAAGTGTATACACTCTTTGAACTTCAATGTATATACTCAAAGTCATTAACATTAACTTGTGAGCACATGTCCACCAATGAAATCTGGTGGCAGTGTGCTTTCTTTGTTTGACATGTACATAAAAATAGGCCATGAGAATGGCTTGGGGCAGGGGGTGACTAGCAGGTAGCTGATAGCTATGACCATATATGAATAAAGAATGACAAAAAATTAGCACTGTGCCTTGCATTTTCTTTCAACTGCCATATCCTCGAAAAAGTTGGTCCCCAGGCCTAAGCCTCACCTTTGCCCTGACATTTACATATTTTCATATTATATTATTCAATATTTGAATATTCATATAATCAAGTCATTCCTGTGGACTACACATTTTGTGCCCCCTGTGTATCATTTTACAATTTCTACCTGGAAATAAATTCTTGACTGATGTTTGCATGAAAACAAATTACATCTTTTGAAAGTATTTTTCCTGTTCAAATTCCCTTATTATTTACAAATGTGCAAAGCACAATTTTATATCAATATGGTTCATGTAAGCCATAGATTTTTTTTCCTTTTTGATCCAATAAATGATGTTATAAATTTGCACAAATATATTTTTGTGTAAATTCTGCTTATTTTATTTTAATTTGGATTCTTTCAATGATTTGTTGTTGTTGTTGTCATCTAATATCTATTGCAGGATGTTTGGGTTTTGGGTTAGTCGGCTTTCTGTCTGTGAACAAAATATTCCACAATAGCAAGTTGGAGGAGGAAAAGCTTATTCAAGTTTCATGGTTTGGGCACTTCAGTCCACTATTGGTGGACTTCATTGCTATAAGCCTGAGTGAGACATAAGGGTGTGGTGGAGAGCATGGCACAATAATGCTGCTCAACTCATGGAAGCCAGGAAGAAGAGTGAGAGCTTGAGGAATCAGGGACAAAGTATATAATCCCCAAGATACACACCAGTGACCTACTTCCACCAGCCACTGCCCACCTACCTACAGTAATTACCCAGTAATCTATACTAATTATTAATTTGTTAAGTAGATACATCTACCAATTAGTGTATGGTCTCTCATAATCTAATCATTTCACCTCCTGCATGAGCACAGAACTTTATGGAGGAGACTTTACATCTAAATCATTGCAATTATAACTATCTTCTTTACAGTGAACTAGATGCCAGTCACCATGGTAATCTGATTGATTATTTTTTGTGATCTGAAAATTTTCTTTTCCTATGGTTATAATCTTGCTAAAAAAATGTGATGGCAGCTTTATATCTGCAAGCACATTGCTACAGACAAAGTTTATGCACTTATTATAAAGATCAGCATAGAGTTTCCCTCTTTAATTATATTTTGAAAGGATTTATAAAGTGGTTTAAGAAGTCTATTCTTATTTTTATTTCACTCCCAACAATTTAGAAGAATGATGCTATTTCTTCTTGAGCTGTTGGGAAAATTCACAACTTCAAAAGCACCCATTCCTATAGATTTCCTCATGTGTGGATTTTTTAAGGATTTCATTTTTATTATATACATATTTAACTTTCTATATCTTTTCTGTGCTTTAGAAAGTTGTAGTTTCAATGTATATTCTGTTTTTTCCAAATTTTCAATTTTATTGGTCTAGAGGATATAGGCTCTTTTTTCCCATATTCCATGACCGGTTCTGAAGCAATATTTTTCAATTCTCATTTTAGTTACTGGTGTTTTCTGCTTATTTCCCCCCTCTGTCAAACTCTATAGAGGTTTATCAATTATATTAATCTATCAAAGAAAAAATTCTGATTCTATTAAATTCTTTGTTACATTTTTACTTTCCCCTTTATTATTGTTGCTTTTCTCAACAGTGTTTTCATTCATTTAGATTTAAACTACTGGGCCTTTTAAAGAATATTTTCAGTTAGAATGAAAGAATTTTACAGGCAGGCATTAGCTGCATTCTCTGTGTTTTGCTTTATGTCATCCTTTCAATAAAGTTTTATTTTAAATTCTGTTGAGATTTCCTCTTTGCCACATGCACATGAAAATGAGTACAGATATACTTTCAAATATATAAGAAAACTCTATTTACTTTCTTGATATTAATTTCTCTATTTTTCCCATTAAGTTTAAAGAACATAGTCTATATGATTATATTAATTTAATATTGTTGGGAATTTCTCCAACATGAGGCAATTTTGAGATAAAACCACCAATTATTGGGTGCCATGTTATTTAGCTGTTGGATAAAAGTAGTCAATAGTGTTTTTCTAATATGCTATATTTAAAATTATTTTTGGGATTCTTTAATATTAATGAGACAAATATACTGAAATCACCAATAATATGTATGATTGTCAACAAAACTTCGGTGAATTGTCTGTTTTGTGTCTTAAAACGGTTGTAAGCTTTAAATTGTAAGCATATTAAATTCTAATTAATATCAAAGTTGTTTCCAAAGATGGTCTGTATTTTCTGATAGAAAAAAAGACTCCTCAATTTATGTGTTTACACTCGTCAATCATTTTCTTTATGGTTTTCTGTCCCTAAAGAATTGTTTGTGATACCTTTCCTTAATCAAGGGTAATTTAAATAAGTATCTATAATAACCTTGTAATACATTTGTTTTTACATTTTTATGGAATAGACATGTAATATTCATCTTGATTATTTTACTAAGAAATATTCATGCTGTACCAAATGGTAAAAATAAAAGAGCTATAGTATTAAATGCCTTAAGGTAATGCTTCTTAAGTCTTTGTGTATGTGAGAAGAGCTACACTAGCTCTCTTCTGATAACTCTGTGTATGCCACATTTTTTTTAACATTCTTTCTTAGGTCATTCCTGTTAAAGGACCTATCATATGATTTTTCTCTTTGTAGCATCATGCACCCATCTTTGATCATCTTTTATTTTACATTTTAGATTAAATTTATCTGGGGTTTACTTGTGTTATGGTGACTTTTCTTACACAACTACCTCAACTCTGTATCTTGTGAATGCACACAGTCTTTTGAAATAGAATATGATGAATCCCATCTCCTCAGTTCTCAGAAGTGTCCCCATTTTTTCTAAATAATATCTGATCCCCTTTATTTGCTTCCATGATCTCTGTAAAATTTAATTATAAATAAGCATAATGTATGGAAGTATACATTATAAGAATGTACACATACATTTAGATATATATAATATAAATATATAGAGACATTTGTAAATATATTCATGTATATATTAAAAGAATAAATTTGCTTAAATATATATATATATATATATATATATATATATATACACACACACACATATACTTGCATATGATTTGTAACTTTAGTTAGCTCTTTGTAGATACCGCAGTGGGATGATTAGTTTACTACGTCCAACAATATATTACTTAGAGGCAAAATATTCCACAATTCTGAGTGAATATTTTGAATACAACAACAAAAAGCCTAATGGCCATAATATTGCATTCAAATATTAACACAATTGTGTTTCATTTATTTTGAGCAGTATCTAGTTATCTGTGGAAGTTCCACAGATGTTACCTCTTTTTTGCTTACTACCATTTTTAACTAATTGTCCTAAACTATCATTATTTATAACTTCAATTCCACATTTTACCCCATTCTGTTAGAATCATCTGTTACTAGGAAAAAAATTGAGCTAGAACACTTAAATTTACTTGAAAATAGTGTTGTTTTCAAAGTACTATTTTTTGTTCATTATCTCATAATATAATATGAAATAAAGTATTTCAATATATTTAGGAGGTTCTACATGTAAGACTGTATTGTGATGTAGATTAAATGTTAAAAAATGACATTGGTATCTTAATAGGGATTGCATTAAATCTATATAGGGCCTTGGGGAAAATGGCCATTTTGATGGCATTTACTCTACTAACCATGAACATGGAATGTTTTTCCATCTACTCAGATCTTCTGTGATTTCTTTTTTTAAAGTTTGATAGTTTTCATTGTATAGGTCCTTGACATCCTTTGTAAGATTTATGCCCAAGTATTTTATTTTTTGGAGGAGGTGAATGGAACAGATTTCCTGATTTCTTCTTCAGTGGCCTTGTTGCTGGAGTATAGGAAAGATAATGATTTATTGGTGTTCATCAAATAGCCAGCCACTTTGCTGAAATTGTTTATAAACTCTGGTAGTCTTCTCATCAAACTTATAGGATCTTCTAGGTAGAGGATCATGCCATCAGCAAATAGAGACAACTTGACTTCCTCTTTTCAAATTTGAATTCCTTTGATTTCCTTCTCTTAGCTGATAGTTCTGGCAAGGGTTTCAAGGACTATATTGAGCAAGAGTGGTAAAAGTGGTAGTCTTTGTCTTATTCCTGAATTCAGTGGAAATGCTTTCAGTCTTTCTCCATTGAGCACAGTGTTTGCTATGGTTCTGTCATAAATGGATCTTATTTAGTTAAAATATCTTCCCTTGATCCCTATCCTCTCCAGAGTTTTGAGCATAAAAGGGTGTTGACTTTTATCAAAGGCCTTTTCCACATCGATTGAGATAATTATATTATTTTTATTATTTTTAATTCTATTTAAGTGGTGAATTACATTTATTGATTTGTGAATGTTGAACCAGGCCTGTTTTCCTGGAATGAAGCCCACTTGATCATGATGTTTTATCTTTTTAATGTACTTTTGGATCCAACTAGCTAGGATTTTATTAAGAAATTTTGCAACTATGTTCGTCAGGGAAATTGGTCTATTGTTTCCTTTTCTTGATGTGGCTTTGTTAGGTTTTGGTATCAGTGTTATATTTGCTTCATAAAAAGTGTTTGGTAGTGCTCCAACCCTTTCAATTACATTGAAAAAATTATGGAAATCAGTGTTAATTCTTCTGTAAAAGTTTGATAGAATTCTGCCATGAATCCATCATGTCCAGGACTTCAATTTTTAGAAGGCCTTTGATTACTGCTTTGATTTCGGAACCTGAGATAGGTTGGTTTAGATTATCAATGTCTTCTGGTGTTAATCTGGGGGTGTCATATGTGGCCATGTATCTGTCCATATTTTCCAGATTAACAAACTTGGCAGAGTATAAATTTTCAAAATAAGTTCTGATAATCTTCTTGATTTCTGTTGAGTCTGAGGTGACATCTCCATTTCCATACCAGTCTTCTTTTTGGTGAGGTTGCAAGGGGTCTGTCGATCTTATTTATTTTTTCAAAGAACCAACTATTTGTTTTGTTGATAATTTGTATTGTTTTCTTTGGTTTGAATTTCATTGATTTCAGCTCTGATTTTAGTTACTTTCTGTCTTCTATTAGCTTTTGGTTTGGATTGTAGCATAAGACTATTTATTTGGGCTCTTTCCAGATTTTTGATGTATGCACTCAGCACTATAAATTTACCTCTTATGAATGGTTTCATACTATCCCAGAGATTTCGATATATTGTTTCATCATTCTCATTCATTTCCAAGAATTTCTTGATTTCTGATCTCATTTGGTCTTTTTTATCCATTCTTCATTTAAGAGGGTATTATTTAGTTTCCAAGTATTAGAATATCTTCTGTTGTTTTTCTTGTTCTTGATTGCTAAGAACCTGGCACCAATGTCACTTTTCATGGATATAGGGAAAGCAATACTCAAATTTGTATGGAATAACAGAAGACCCAGAATAGCCAAAACATTAGTCAGCAAGAAGTAGGAGGCAGCTGGAATCTCAATTCCTGACCTGAAATTATACTGAAAGGCTATAGTAACAAAAACAGCATGGAATTGGTATCAAAACAGAATTGAAGACCAATGCAATAAAATAGCGGATTCTGAGATGAACCCTCATACCTTTAACTATCTGATATTTGATAAAGGGGGCAAAGGATAATGTGGAAGAATGATAGTCTGTTCAACAAATGATGTTGGACAAATTGGATAACCATATGTAGACAATTGAAATTGGATCCTTACCTTTCACCCTGCAGAAAAATTAAATCAAAATGGTTCAAGGATTTGGATATTAAACCAGCAACTCTAAAATTGCTTGAAAAAGAAGTAGGATGGACATTGCATGACATAGGGGTTGGCACAGCCTTCCTTAACAGGACTCCCATGGCACAAGCAGTAAAGTCAGGAATAAATGCATGAGATGCAATTAAACTAAAAAGCTTTTGCACAGCTAAAGGTTTAGTTAAGTGTCTCAAGAGAAAACCTACAGAATGGGAGAACATTTTTGCCTGCTACACCTTGGACAGAGGGCTAATATCCAGAATATACAAAGAACTAAAAAAAAAACTAAACACCAAAATCACAAATAATCCAATCAATAAATGTGCTAAGGAATCAAAAAGAAGCTTCTCAATGGAGGATGTCCAAAAAGCCCATAAAAGTATGAGAAAATACATCACTAGTAATAAGAGAAAGGCAAATCAAAACTTCACTGAGATTCCACCTCACTCCTGTCAGAGTGGCAAAAATGAAGAATACGAACAATGACAGATGCTGGAGGGGCTGTGGGAAAAGAGGAACACTGTTACATTGCTGGTGGGACTTCAAACTGGTTCAGCCACTCTGGAAAGCAGTTTGGAGAATCCTCAAAAAATTAAGGATGGAACCACCTTACAACCCAGCTATCCCACTCCTCGGTATCTTCCCCAAAGAGCTAGTATGGGCATATTATAGAGATACAGCTTCTTTAATGTTTATAGCAGCTCAATTTACTATGGCTAAATTATGGAACCAACCTAGATGCCTCTCACTTGATGAGTGGATTAAAAAACTTTGGTACATATATATAATGGAATACTACTGGGCTATTAGAGAAAACAATATTATGGCATTTTCAGCCAAATGGATGGAGATGGAAAAATTTTTGCTAAGTGAAGTATCCCAAACTCAGAGACTCAAGGGCGGAATGTTTTCTCTCATTTGTGGAAGCTAGAATACAAGTGGAAACAGTATGATAGATGGTTCACCTAACAACTACCTCAACGTGTATGAATTTTTACATGATCATGGGGAACCTTGCCTAGGGTTGTAGGGAGAGGGGGCAGGGAGAGGGGAAGGGAATAGGAAGGACATACAGGAGAACAGAGGGAGGTAGTATGGGGGAATCTAATCAGAAAGGAACCTCTCACTTCCAGGAGAAGTCCAATTAACTTGGGGGGGGAATCATGGAACCATGGTGAACCCAAGGGAGTTAAACTATGGACTGGCACCAATCTTGGCTTATTCTGTCATTATACTTTTGTTCTTGATCGTTTGAGGATGAATCCCTAATTGTAGGATCATGTTTAATGAATAAAAATTTAAAAAATAATAAATAAATAAATAAATAAATAAAAATTGTTGAATTTTTAAACCCAAATTCAGGGAAATAGTAGACATTCAACAATTTTAAGCCCTTGAATCTCAAAAATCTAAATTTGTGATTTAATAGAGTCAAAATACATATTTTAGTCATACTGTTTAAAAAATTATATATAGAGTATCCAATTAAGGAATGTATACCCATAAACCTTACTATCCATGTTTAGCTTTAGGTTAGAAAGCAGAATTCTAAGATTTGAAAGCCTTTTGTTCACATGGAACTTCAATATAAAATATGTTATTGTATACAGGTTGTATGCAAACTATAATGCATACTGAACATATCATGGTATAATGTATCAATGTTATTTGGTAATACTCATAAGAAATATTAAAATGTTCTTGAAGAGCACCAATTTTACTCCTCTGGAGAGGGAATATGACAAATGAATACAGTATTATATCATAAAACTGGTATTACTCTATATAAAGATATTCCTGGGGGGAAAGTTGAATTAAGTCTATGAGTTTTTAAAACTTGGAGAAATTGCCGCAGAAGCCTGTCATTGGCCTTGGAGGAAAAACTAATGAAAGCTCCATTATCCAACTTACTTTAATAAGAGGTAAAACACTAAAGAAATAGTTATGTCAAAAACCTATGGCAAGTAAATTAATATAATCTTCCTCTAGTTATCAATTGTCAGATTTCTGAAAACTAGTGATAAAAGATCCATTTTAGCTCTTCATTGTAATAAAGATAACAATGTAGCTTAAAAGATGTAAAAAGTGAACCTATTGCATCAAAAGATAATTGTAATGATTAAAATAGACTACAGGTAGAAAAAAATCTTTAATGTTAAATATGAGAAAATGTGATTATCACACATATGCTCAAAGATGCCTAATAAAAAATACATCATTACACTTGCAAATAAATTTGATTCCCTATGTAGATTTCTATAGATAGGATCATTTTTACATATAGAGAATTTTTATATATAAAGAATTTATGCATATATTTCAATTATTTTAAAATTAGTGGCTATTAAGGGACATATATTGTTGATTTCCTTGTTATTCAACTTATGTCCCTTTTGTTACTATTATTAATTTACTTATCCTAATGTATATAATATTAATATTCATACTCATTCCAAAACTATATCATTTAATTTTTGCATCTACATTATACCCTATATTTTCCTGATGACTTTACTGAGTTTTTTAGTTAAAATTTATTTACACACGAAAAAATTTATTTACATCTAAGCTCATTCAATTTATGTGAAACTCATACATTTGCAAAAAAATGTTATGCTGCTCTTCATTCTTTCCTGCATTTTCATGTTTCATTCTGTAATTGTTTTTCTTTTCTTTTCTTTTTTTTAACCATTTTCTTAAGATACTCCTTTATGGCAGGTCTTCTGCTTTCTGCTTGTGTTGGGCTGAAAATATCATGATTTTGAAGGACATTTTTGCTAAGTACTCAATTCTATTTTGGCTGTTTTTCTCTGTAGTTATAGTGAGATGCGTCTAATAACTTCAGATTTCAATATTTCTGAAAATTGATTTTAAATTTTATTTTTGCTGTTTTAAAGACAACATGATATTTTTTCATATTCACTGCTTAGAAGTTATTTCTCCTTTCCTCTCATTTTCATTATTTTTATCCTGCTTGATATTTTCGCATCCTTGAATATCCTGGAATTTTTTTCTTCGAATTTTGCAAAATTTTAGCCACTGTCTTCTCAAACACTGCTTTCATATTTTTCTCCTTTAATTCCTCCTTCTGGGAGTTCATTTAATGATATGTAACATAATTTTACAATGTCCCATATACCTTTATCACGGACTCTATTTTTAAAGATTGTAATCCTTTTCTTACCTTTTATTCAGATACTGTTTTCTGATGTACCTTTATATTTTTGTTACAACCAATTTGATTTTAAATTTATCTGTGGAGTATTTCCTTCTGGTTGCTGCATTTTCTTTTCTCATACTGTTCATTTGAATATTTTTGCATATTTCAATTATCTGATGCTATCGGCCATCTTCATTTCTAATTTATATAGTTTCTGTATATTCCAAAGTCTTGATAGTTGGGTGATTTTAGTTGTTTATTTTCTTTTGGCTTTTGGACAGTTGCTATTATCTCATGCAAAGGGAGCACTCATTTTTATTGAATACTAGACCTAATTTTATAGTTTCTGGGTGATTTATGTTCTTCCTAGTTAGGGAGTTCACCTATTTTTTTTTCTTCTAGGAAGATAGTGTGACTAATTAGTTTAATCTTACCTAGACTTAATTATGATTATAACATTTTGTGTCAGTCTCTACTCTCTGGTTCATTTCCCATCCCAGAACATAGATTTTAGTGATCCCAATTAATGTTATGCTTTTCTATAATTCTGGTATGCACCTACACTGAACTGTGATTTGGAATTCTTCAAGTATCTCTCGCCTTTACCGTTCAAAAGATGGCTACAAGATCTCCTTTCTATGTTTTTAGTGTAAGGCCATTTCTCAGGCACTTTGCTGATTCTCTGCTTTTACTCTCTTCTCAATTGGAAAATGTCCTGAGGGGAATAACTATCACAGAATGTCATAGCAAATTTCTGCACAACTCCTGTTTTCTTAGAATTGTGTTCTCAGGATCCTGGCTGCCTTTTCAGGCAATTCTTTTCAAGAATTTCTTTCAGGCAACACTTTTCAGGAAGATTAATGAGCTGCAAAAAAGTCATCTTTTCCAAAAGCAGAATTGTAATGTTCATGTGTGTTATACTCACCATTTAAGTTATAATTTAGTTGAAAATTGTTATTTTACAAATGAGTGTTTATTGTTAACTTTGAAAGACAAAATCTTAGGTGTGTATCAGTAGGAATATAATTCAGCTAATCTCAGTGGCAAGTGGTCAGTAAAAAGTTTCAACACAATTTGCGAACATATTATGCAATTTTCTCATGAAATATGTAGCTTTGATATAGAAACAGGTAACCAGCATTTCTTCATGAATTCACCTTTTTTCTAACCAATAAATATTATTTGTAAGAAATAAATACATGCATATTTAAATAATTTGGTAAATAGTAAATAATTAACACCTAAAGAAATGTAGTTTTAAAGAGTTCAAAATTCATTTGAATATTTGTGTAATCCTATCTCATTTGATATATAATCAATGTGTAAAAGTTACAAAAATTAGAGAGAGAATAAGATAACATTTTTAAGATTTGTCATGTCTAAAGATCTTCCTAAGAAAGAAAGGAAATGCAGAAATTATGATACACAGAAGTGATAGATGCTTCCACACAAAATGTGTGCATGTGCATATCTCTTCAAGCCCTTGGTGTCATGGTCTCTTAACACCCAAGAATTTTTTTCGTCTTTACTTTAAAGCTGACGCTTCAAAAGCCATACAACTAAATTGCTAACTTGTTCTACTCAGCTGTTTCATTGCTGAGAGTAAAAGACCAGACAAGAACAGTTTAAGGAGGAAAAGTTTATTTAGGTGCTCATGTTTTCAGAGGTGTTAGTCCATAGATGGCTGGCTCCATTCTTGGGGCTCAAGGTGAGGCTGAATATCATGATGGAAGAGTGTGATGGAAGCAAGCGAATGACATGGTGATCAGGGAGCAGAGCGAGACTCCACTCCAGATGCAAAACATGTACCCAAAGGAACGCCTATAATGATCCATTCCTTCCAGCCAGAGCCTACAAGCCTACAGTTACTAGTTAATCCAGACGACACAAATAACTCACAGATTGAGTTAGGGTTCTCATAACGAAATCGTTTCACCTCAGCCTTACTGCATTGTCACATGTGAGATTTTGGAGGACACCTCACATTCAGACCATAATAACAATAAAAACAGAAATCTCAGATTAACCAATAATCTCTGGAAATACCACCAAAATAATTTTTCAGCATTATTGAAATATCTAACTATTGTTCCATCCTCATTTTCACCATCCATACAGATTTCTTGATGTTTTAAGCAGAAGGCATCTTTTAAAATATATATATTTTTATAAATATATATATATATATATATTTATAAATAGCCATAATGCCATTGTGTCATCTTGCTGTATAATAAGCTAACAAAAATGGAACCCTGAAATATTTCTCAGTGTCTGCATTGAGCATCAGAGTATTAAAGGGGACAGGGGTAGATTTATTTTATTTTAATTGTGAGTGTTGGTAAGTTTGACTTTTGTAAGGCCAGCTTATGGACCAGAAAATTGGGTTAATAACTGATTATTTCAGTTATGAGTCCAATATCTGTAGGCTGGAAACATGCATGATTTTTGTGTTTTAATATTGCGATAACAATTCCTTCTTTTTTTGGAAAACCTCAGATTTTGCTCTGAATGGCCTTCAATTGATTATATGAAGTCAATTTGCCACATATAGGGTGATATGCTAATTTTTAATCATTTCTGTTAACCTTCACAGTAATATAGAACACATAGTATTTGACCAACTAGGCAGCATAGCATCACACTATTGTTACTTTCTTTCAATCTCCTTTTCTTTAACTAACTCATGCACATGCATGCAGAATTAAAAAATATAACCCTCTCATCTCTTCTGTTATTATGAAATTAAAATGGAAATAAAATTATAGATGTGTTTCAGTGAATGAGAGAGGATGAGAGAAGACACCTATTAAAAATATCTTTATAACATGTTCTAAAATTGTAAATATAAAGCTTAATTTAATGTGTCAAGTTCATTGGTTCACAGAATGAGCAGATGATATTATTAACTGATATATTGAATGCTTCTATAGGGTACTTTGGGATGAATTTAAACTTTAACTAGGTAGACTGAGTAAAGCATATTGCCCTCCTAAATGTGATTGGCTCTCATCCAGGCAGATTAGGACCTTACCAGAACAAAAGATTGCACTTCCTCCAGTGAAGAGGAAATCCCTTTGAAATAGTTCACTCAATTTTTTCTGGCCTTTGTACTGGAACTTTACCAATGGTTTTCCTAAAATTCCAACTTGCTAACTACAAATTGTGAGAATTATCTACGTTCAAAATTTCACAAGCTAGTTTCTCATCATGAGTCTAATATTTATTTATCATCTACATATCTATCTGTATATCTCCCTTTGGTACTATTTCTTTGGAGAACATTTACTAATACAAGAAAATATATTTTTATATAATATATGGCACAATATGTGACATATGATATAGAAAATGTAACATAAAATCTATAATGAAATATGCATTATAATGTTGATATGTAATATATGTAGCATATACTAAAATTATGCATTCTTTTTAATCTGAGTTATTATTATATTTCATGTGCTACTCTCAAAAATCACAAATATTTTTGAGAACTATATAAAATTATTCAAATATTTCCCTGCAAAAAATACTAAATATAAAACCAAGGATAATACGAATAAACATGGACAATAAATTATTATAACTCTATTAAATATTTAAATATATGGGGAACACTGACATGGTTTGGATATCCTACAGAATATCTAGTTCTGCATTTTACAATAATAGTATTATGCATTGTTTCTACATTACTCTTTGGTTTGGATTTTTGTATAAAATGGCAAGATTAGGGAAAAGTGTAAACTTTTAAAAATATCCAGGGACCTTATTTTGAAGAAAATCTTTCAATATTTAAAGAAGAGAAAAACTGGTGGCTATGATGTTTTTACTCTCATTTTAAAGGGAATGTTTATGGACATATAATATTGAACTAAAAAAGGGAAATCTGACAGATTAATCTCATTACTAAAAAGTCAACAGGAAGGAATAAATTACATAAACAAAACATCTGGATTATTGAAGAGAAACTAATTAACATAGTAAGAAAAAAATGTGCCTGCCCTCTGAATTAGAAAGGCAGATCATGACGGGTATAATCAGAACACTGAAAATGATTGCTGCCACACTCTTGTAGCATACACATGTTCTCCCCAAGGAGACATGTAATCACAACAAATTGTATTCTAAATATGTATCTGCAATTTGGAAGGCATGGGTTTTCTTGTGAATTCAAACATTTTTAAGTCACAAAAATGTGCCTTTAAAAAGCTTCATTTATTTTGTTTTGGGGAAATATAGTTTAACATTTTAATCTTTGAACAAATCACAAAGGAATTACTTCAACAATCTAGTTAGCACTTTTAAAGAAAAGGACAGAAAGCACTATTCCATACTATGGTAATGCGTGGTGTGATTTTCAAAGTGGAAATACCAGTTACACAATCTCTTGACTCTTGGCACTGCAACATGAAGGTGTCCAAATTCTCTACCACATATTCCTCACGGGTTATGAAAAGCAGGAAAGGCCACCAAGAACAGGTGTGTGTTTAAATCAAGTTAGGTTTATGGAGCCTGCTAATAGGGCAAAGAAATTATGCAGTGGAAGAACTGAAAGTGTCTGTTGCAAATTGGAATAGGGACAACTAATATTTAGGCCTGTGGCAGAGAGTTTTAAGAAGGGATTAGAACAAGGAGATACAGATATCAATTAAATGCTATAACGAAATGGGGAAGAATCGGTGATAAGACATCTTCATAAATTTTATCTATAAGAGATGAAAGTATGGACATTTTGTTGTAAAAATAAGAGTAGCCATCAATGTCAAACAGAAAAAGTTGATAATTTAATTTTTTGTGGTTTTTGAGTGGGCTTGTGTCTGTCTTACTGTGAATAGATTATTCAGGAAACATTTTTAGAGCATCATAGCTTGCCTTCCAACAACACTCATCTTTATTTAGTAAGGTAAAATCTAAATCACAAAAATTCTTCATATCCCTTTGGCTAAATTTTGCCAAGATTAATTAAGAATACAATGGTGGGGGTGCTGGAGCTATGGCTCTTAGCTGTTACAGCACTTGCCTAGCTTGCAAGAGAACATGGGTTCAAACCCCAGCACCCAGGTACATTACTAAGTGTTGGAGCAACGAAAGCCATGTGAAAAACGAAATAAAAATTGATTCTCTCTTTCTCTCTCTCACTGTCCCTCTCTCTTAAGAAAAAAAAATAATACAATGACCCTAAAATAACTAAACATTCATGGATGACAAAAATAATTCTCCTATATTTTATCTACTGTTTTTGCTTTCAAGTCATATCCAAGGTCTTATTGAAAGTTATTTTGTAAATACTGTAATGTAGGCATGAATTTTTCCACATGGTTTTCTAATTTTTACAGGACCATATTGAAGGTACTTCTGTGCATTACCATTCTTTCTTACAGATCAAAGTGTCTGTATGCATACATGAATCTGTTTCTGGGTTCTCTGTTCTAATCAACTGATCTGTTTACCCTTGTAACAATGCCAAACAATCCTAATTGAGTTCTAATTTAATTAGTGCAGACCATCTTGTACATATGTAAACATGTCTTGGCTCTTAGACATTACCGTTTCTACATAAATGTAATAACCATTTTTCAGTTTCTATTAAATTTGATTAAAAATTTATTGTTTTGGAACTGGAGCAGTGGCCCAGTGGTTTGGGCGCCTGCCTGGCAACCATGAGGACCCGGGTTCAAACCCCAGCACAACGTACACAACTAAGTGTTGAGCAACGAAGGCCATGTGAAAAATTAAATAAAGTTGTTTCTCCCTTTCTCTGTCTCTCTCACTGTCCCTCTCTCTTTATTTAAAAAAAAAATTCATTGATTCCAAAGGTTAGTGCAAGCTGGAATCTGTACGTTACTAATGTTTGTAATTCATAGACAGTATATTTCAATCATGTTCTGCATTGCTATGTCTCAATAATGGTTAATTACTTTGATGTACATCCTGTCAATTTATTTCTGTATATTTGATATTATCATGTCTCTATTAAATGATGTATGATAAAACAGAGCATCTATGTAAGCAACACCAACGTGTAGTAGATAATATAATATAGTATCTGGAACCATCAAACTACCCTTTCCACTCATTATCCCATACTTTTCCCCTGGAGTAAACATTGTGTTCTTTTCTGTCATCATTATTTTCATGCTTTCGTAAGCATGTATTCCTACCTGCTTCAATTTACTTTGTCCTATATTTTTCAATTTGTACAAATGGAATTAAAAAACAGGAATTGTCTTGCTCAAAATCATCAAATCCCATCTATAACTTTGTGTTTTCATTTGTTTTATTCATTTTTACTGTTATTTAGTTCACAGTAAAATTTTATTCTTCAGGAATATTTGAATTTTTTTCATCTGAAGACTAATATAAATTATAATGTTAGTGTTTTTGATTTGTATTTCTTTGCACATTAATATGCATACTGTGTGTACACCTAGGAGCAGATGTCCTTTTGCATAGTGAATGCTTATGTTCATTTAAACACACAATGCCAATTAATTTTACTCAATAGAGATGTTAGTTTTCTCTCCTTCTTTGTCATATTTCGGGTTTCCCCACAATGTAACTGGATCTGGGTATTACAACTGTGGGTGAGGACTTTAGAGAATGTGCCTCTGATTTAGATTTTGTTGTGAACCCCTAAGTTGGAGAATATTGTTACATGTTTATTAACCATTTTACTATTTTTTGTGTGTATCCAAAATACTTTTCAGGGTCTTATTTGATTGCCACTCATTATGTTAATAAATTCTAACAATTTTAACATATATCTTTATGATATCAGCCTGTATCTTTGTGTTCAAATACCTTACTTACTGTGTTGTGCTTTCAATGCTTATGAAGCATGTTGGCATGAGGTGTTCAGATTAGTATAGTCCAATTCATTAACATTTTCATTTATAATTAGATTTTTATTTTCATAAACATTGTATAAGACAATAAGACATACTCAAGTACATCATCTACTAATTTTTTTTTTGCCATTATGTTTAGGCTTTTTTTTTTCTTTTTTAAGAGAGAGGGTGGCAGTGAGAGAGAGACAGACAGAAAAAGAGAATCAATTTTTTTAAATTTAGTTTTTCCATGTGACTTTCATTACTCCAACACTTGGTTTTATATGTGGTGCTGGGGTTCGAACCTGCATCCTCCTGCATGCCCAGCAAATGCTGTTACTGCTGAGCCATCGCTGCAGCCCCAGATTTAGGGCTATATTCTAATAATATTTGAATTTTTATGTGGTCTAGGTGGAGATTAAATTTCTTTGTTTTTCACATGAGTGTAAAATTGATCCACACTGTTTTCTGTGACAATATCTTTAACAATTTATCTCCTTTGAATACTGGTGCTTATTATTATGCATGAGACAGTATACAACCATTTTAAATGTACTTTGTACCATCTATCTATAGACTTAAATCTCTTTCATATCTAATATATGTTCACTGTCATCCAAGGGCCATGTTATGTATAAAATCAGTTTATGCTTGAAGTCCAAGATCTTATGATTTCTATTTGGTCCAGTTGTAGCATTATACCAAGTGTTTCTCTTGATCTGAATACTTGTAATCATTTGCTCCATCCAAATCCAAAATTCAGTGGGAGAAGGTAATTACTTAAGCACTTCAATGAGCGAGAAAAAGAGAGAGAGAATGTGTGTGTGTGTGTGTGTGTGTGTGTTAAACAGTGTTACTGGCCCCAAGCCATTCTGCAATCTAGCAGGCACATATTGGTAGGTACCCAAACTACAGAGCCAGGAAATACAGGACATGCTCCTTACTTCTGTCTGGCTCTTGGAACCAGTCTGCCTTCCACATTTCACACTACAAACCATGTTTCTGTCGTTTCAGATATCCTTCTTTTATACCCTTCTTGGCCACTTTTGAATAGCATTGTGTAGTGTACTTTCAACCTGTTTCCAGCCTCACAAAATTTGAGGGCCTAAGGAGTATTCCATTTTGAAGAATTTGAGTCCCTTTTTGTCCAGGCTGGCAGCCCTCTGGCTAAAGCAATCTACTTGAAAATGTGAATTTCCTTTCATTTTGAATTTATTCCATTCTACATGCCCAAAACTACAGTGACAAACTTTTAAGGACCTGCTTGCCCCTCTAAGAATATAGTCAATGCTTTTAATTCTTCTCAGAAAATGTCTTTAAGTTTCATAGAAGCCTTTTTGCCTAAGAGGGCATGTGATTTTAACTTTTTAAAATAATATTAAAGAAACTTTCTTGCTTTCTATGTGGCCTTTTATGCCAAATTTATTTTATTCTGAAAATCTCTGTTGCAAAGAACTGGGGATAAAAGTGAGTTTTATCTTTCCAGCCTAGCAAGACTTGAGCCTCATTTCTTCTAAGTGTTGATTTCAATTTCTCCCATTGTTTTATGATCTTACTGTGTGTACCTGGTAAGAGTTACATGTTATGTTTGCATTCTATTTGGAAGCATCAAATCCTAAATTTCTTTAGTTATTATTTTTTCTCCAAGGACCACAAGTCACAGCTTCATCATTTCTTCCATAGCTATTATAGTTATATCATATGCATTTCAGTTTATGCAGTTTCCTATGACAATTTTCTCACCAGTTTTCAGGTTCTGAAAAATAGATTCCTCAGTATTTTACCAGAATCTGTTAGCAACCTATTTCAAGACAAAAAAATCTCAAAATTTTAATTTTTCCTTTGTAGCAACATACGCCTGATCAATTTTTTTTCTATTTTAACTATTTCAATAAAATAAGCTTTTATAGCATGGGCCAGGAATTTTGGGAATCTCCATCCCAGGGGGGTCAAAATTACTTTTATCATCATAATGAAACGTTTTTGCTTTTCTCTTTCAATGTCTCAAAAATGTAGAGCAGAGTTTTTCAGAGTTCATAAGGCCTGAGACGGTAAAATTTGTCTTAATGGCATGGATTATGTAACTGTGTATTCATGATATTTTCATAATTTTCTAAGTAGTAGATTTAGGGTATAAATCTGTTCATTTTCAGAGACCCAGTCAATATATTCTCAATAAGTCCCCTATGCTCTTGTTAGCTACGTTTGTTGTAAACTTATTACTTTCCAAAAAATTACTATGTTTAAATTGCCTGTTTCTCATGGGAACTGTGAAAAGACCAAATAATAAGAAATTTAAAATTTAAAGATCCTTACTGGCTTTTATTCAATTCCTGAATTGAACATCCTTCAAAAGCAGAACGAGTTCAAAGAACTCTGGGGTTACAATGTGGCCAGACAAGATTCATGGATCTAAAATGGGAAAGACTACAGATACAGCTGAATTGATTACAAGTTAGCGCTTTGCTTTATTTCCATCAGGTGGATGCATGTCACCAGCTCAGCTGCTGTGATTGACTAACACTCAGCGACTTGGTACAAGAGTTTACTTCTAAACTTTGTTTGCAGTTGGTCTGAAAACTAAGCCAGGTTGCATTTGGTGCCTTGTGCTGAAAGACAGGACATCCTGCAATTTAAGGTACAGTTAACAGAAACAGAACACAAAGCATGTGCTCGGGCACGTGGTGTGTGTGTGTGTGTATGTGTGTGTGTATGTGTTTTAATATTTGTAAAAGTGTTTTTATTTAAATTTTTTTCTTTCTTTCTCTTTTTATTTTTTGGTCCCAGAGACAGAATGCAGCAGGGCTGCTTTAACACTAAGACACATCCCCATTCCTTTTCACTTTTTATTTTGTGACAGGGTCTTACTAAGTTGCTGAGGGTCTCACTAAATTGCTTAGGCTGGCTCCAACTTGCAATCCTCCTGCTTTAGCCTCCTGATTCATTGGGATTACAGTTGTGTGCATCATGGCTGGCAAATGATTTATTTAAAAAAATTTTAATGCATTTAAAATGTATCCAAAAGTTATCTATTTTATAAGTCAATGTTATTTTTAACAATGCTTAGTTTATTTTAATTATTCTTGAATTTAATATTTTAATTTGGTTGATTTTCTAGTCTTCTACTCTAGTTCTGCCCACTCACTGGTTTTGAAAAGACAAAAGTTGGTCCATGGAGAAATATGCATGCTGCTGAATCCTGCTAATTCTCAGGTGAAGCAATTATAGTCATGACAAAACAACTTAATTTCTATTCATTTCAACGTTGACAACATTTAAATAACAGATTGAGAAATCCTTGGTATGGATAGTGAATGTGTTGTTGGAATTTTTTTTATCATTTTTTTTTTGAGATGGCAAGGAGACGAAAGCAAAGAACTATTTTTAGTGAATTAACGAGGCTTCTATGCTGCAAACATTGTAATTCAGTCTCCATTTTTTTTAGGAGCACTCTTTTGTGCCTGTGTGAATAATGTATATTAGTACAAAAAAAAAAAAAACCAGGATTATAGGGTGCAACAAAGATGGCGCTGAGGAGCCCAGGGGAGGACGGGCCTACCTTGTGAGGTCACAAAGGCCTAAGCCAATCAAAGAACAGGCCAAATTACACCACCAGATTGACAGGCCTTTTGGTCCCATAAAAAGCATAAAAACAAGTTGACCTTTACTGTTATAGGCTCTATGCACAGCCTCTTTTCCCTGGGTTTCTATATAAGCTTGAAAGTGACTGTTAATAAAGGAGTTCCTGCTTGAGCTGACTCCCTGCGGTGTCTGATTGTCTTCAGGGAAAGCTGGGGAACTGGCACCACAGAGCTCTCACCTTTCCTGCCTTGGATGGGGTCCCTTGTTCCCTGCTAGCAAGGGGCTGAGTCCTACATCAACCCAACACAGGATGATGGGAAATAGAAATATAAAAGCTGAAACATTCTATGTATAATGTGTTTGGTTGATTCCATCTATTAACTTTCATCTCAGTGTATTTGAAAATGAATAAGACATTATTTGCTCTTTAAGTATGCCCGTCAAAGATCCTGAGAATAAATCTTTTACTAATGGATACCTAACTAAATGTACTTACTGTTTCCTATATGGCATAAGAGTTATGCTGCCAGCTTTTACTTTATGATTTCACCATAAAAATTCAAAATACTGAGGAATTGTAAGTATAAGACCAAAATGATGCTGAAGTTCACATTATATAACTTTTATAAGATGTGTGACATGGAAATTAACTTAAAATGATTAGTTTCTGTAAGGAAATCAATATTAATTTGGTTGTCAGAATTGGCTCACAGAAAACTGACTTATAGTCAGAAAGACGTTCATATCAAACTCCTCTTCAACTAATTATTTAGTAAATCCTGCTGTCTCCCATACCACCTGCATCTTCTAGCCAATTCACCCTGAATTGACATTTAAGCCATGCTAGAGGCCTGCTAAACTGATTCTAAGTACAAGTCTTATTTCATTGCAGTCTTTCTCTTCAAGTCAGAGAGATATTTACAAACTATAATTTTCTTCATTTCAGGGCAGTAACTTCTCAAGTTTTATGGTGATTTGTAAACAGAGCCATAACAATAAGAATTACTGTTTCTAAATTGAGCTATGATATTATTTTTCCCTCATAAAATGAATTTTGAAGTGAAAATATCTAGGCTGATTTGGCAGTTCCATGGTGTTATAGAGATCTGGGTTTTCTACTCTACCAAGTTTATTACTGAATGCCTTCTGCAAAACAACTTCATGATGGACAAGGTAGCACACATCTATAAACCCAGAAACATGGAGGCTGAGGCAGGGTTATTGAAAGTTTGAGATCAGACTGGAAAATTTAGCCAGTAATCTGTTTCAAGAAAAAAATAAAAAACAAACAAAATAAACAAAAACCCCAGATAAAGTGCCCCTGGGTTCAATCCCTAGTAGCAAAACACAAAACAAAACAAAAAAACTGACATTTCATAACACAGAAGGGCTGATTCAGTACTATTAAAAACATTCGTATTTTATAGAGTTGGTAGAAGAAAGTATATTCCTTGGCTGTCCACTCTTTTAAAATATTCTGCATTATGCAAAACTGTGTCCTTTGTTGTCATTTACCAGCTAGTTCTCAAGTCAAATGATCAGGTTTGTTATTAGCAAATTTGAATGAAATCTTTAGTCTGTTATTGTGACAAAGTATATTTTGTGGGCAGTTAATGATGACTGCCATAGTTACCTTTTTTTTTTTTCCCAAAATAGAATAAAATCTCTCCTGGTTTGTGAGTCCTGGATGCTTTGATCCTGCCTCACCTCACACATAATTCCTCCAGATGCTTTCCATTTTTAAGCTCCATTGACTTTTCTTCGGATTTTCACTCATTAACATCCTATTTTCCTATGTATTTAGTTAAGATACTCACTCAATTTTTATTTCCTATTGGATCTGAATATCTCAATCAAGCACATTTTTTCAAGGGAGTGCTCCTTGATGCTCCCTTTATATAATTAACTCTCTCTGTTGAGTTTTCCCATTGTACCACATAAATGGTCTTCATAGCCCTTATTATATTTTAATTATGCATGTATAATCTCTGTAATTATTTGGTCAAAGTAGTATATAGTTTTTAACTCATAATTGTACTTTTGAGGTCAATGAGATTATCTTGTATTTAAGAAATCCAGTAAATAATTGATTGGATGAAGAACAGAAAACCAATGAACTGAGCTTGATATAGTGCTTCATAATCAGCAAGCAGCATGGTTATCTTTCTTAAAGCCAGCAATATATTAGAAAATCCTTTATACATGTTCATAAAAGGGTTCTTTCAGTATCTTCCACTATTCAATCATGTTTCCTACTACAACTATCTGTGGCCAGTCCAAAGTCTCTGAAATTTGGTCAGAATAATTTAATTCATGGTTTTCTTCAAAGTAGTGTGTGTCCAAAGTCAAAACTATGCCTCTATTTCCCATCCAAACTTCTTTTTTTCTTTTTAAGAGAGAGAGGGACAGTGAAAGAGAGAGAAAGAGGGAATCAATTTTGTATAGTTCTTCATGTGGCTTTCATTGCTCTGGCACTTCATTTTATATGTGGTGCTGGGGTTTGAACCCACATCCTCATGCATGCCAGGCAAGCACTATAACTGCTGAGCCCCATCCAAACTTTTTAAAACATGTTATCCTGTACATTATATCAAAGAATTTACTAAGCATCAAACACAATGTTAAGAAATTCCCATGAGAATATCAATCATCATCTATTCCCATATTTTAATATAAAAGCCCTAATCAAATTCCTGGGGGAAAAGGAATCTAAAAATTCAATTATCTTGGAGAAGAAATTATATTAATGTCAAATAAGAAAGTAAAATCCAAAATCAATGTTTAACCCTATTTGAGTTAAAAAGTCAAAGAAACTCAAGTCTGTTATAATCTCACATCCTACTCAATCTTATTCTGAGGGCTTCTTTTTGGCTAAGGACAAATCAAGTCCTTTTAGCACCTGCCTCTTGGGTCATCTTCTCTAGAAATGAATATGGTTCCTTAAAATGTCAGAAGTTTATTTGGTTTAGTTGAAAGTGTCTGATAAGCTTTATGTACTAGAGAGTTAAAGCTTTAACAGAATACACTTGATTATTCCAGTTCTGGCTCCACCCCTGCCAGTTGTAGAAGTCAGTTTCTCACCTGTAGTGCAGTTGTGTGAAATAAAGTGTTCCTTGCAGTACAAAAAGCATTAGTCTGGGATTCCAAGCCACTGTTAAGACAGGGAAATACAGGAACCAGAACAGATACTCAGAATCTGAAAGAAGAGAGCAGACCAAGAAAATAAATTCAAAGAGCAAGTCAGTGTATGCCTGTGTGACTTCAAACTCAATTGGGAGATATGTACAAGTGAGTAAATAATTTTGACATCATATGTTTTTGATTATCAAGTTAGTTGTCCCCTCTGAATGGTTTCTTTCCCTCAGGCTGACACTGGAAATATTACTACCTTCTATCAAGTATTAGAAATGAACATTACTGATAACCTTAGCCAATGTGTCTTATCTGAGTGTTTTTCTCTGATATATTCAAATCTTCTGAATTTTGATTTCCTATTTATATTCCATATCGTTGAAGGTCTAATTCTTTTTTTTTTTTTTAAAGAGAGAGGGACAGTGAGAGAGAGAAAGAGCGAAACAACTTTATTGAGTTTTTCACATGGCCTCAATGCTCCAACGCTCAGTTGTGTACATGGTGCTGGGGTTTGAACCCAGGTCCTTGTGCTTGCTAGGCAAGCGCCGAAACCTCTGAGCCACCACTCCAGCCCCAGAAGGCCTAATTCTTAATCATAAGCTTCAGATAATGTCACAGCCTCCACAATTACCTGTAAACATTTAGTCTTATTCCTTTCTATAATGATTACTCTCTTCTATCTGGTTTAGTTTGTTTATAATTAAGAAAAATCAAAGGAGGATTAGTAGAAGAAAGAGACAAAAGGGTAATTTTATGAGGTAAGGAGGGAGGGAAGAGATGTTGGGGATGGATATTGACCAAATTATATTGTTGTATTGTGTGCATGTACAGACAGATAACCACAAATCCCATCAATGTGTACAACTATAATGCACCAATTAAAATGTGGAAAAGGAAAAAAAAAAGGCTACCTTTGTGCAATATATGTTGCTAAGCAATGCAGCCAATTCGACAGCATAGGATTGGTCTGTAGAGCCCATGGGCCCAGTAAGGTTCATACACAGTTTACTCTTTGGCCAAAAATTAATTGAATTTGAGCAATCAATGATGCCTACCTAGGCTCACAATTTAAAAAAAAAAGTCAAGAACAATTTCCTGTTGTTACTTAGCCTAGAAAATTCAGCAATATTGACATCTGAAAGCAACAATTGTGTCTTCCAAGCAATACCTAAAACAATTCCAGTCAGCCTTCGCCGTGCATGCAATGTTAAGCCAAGTTATATCTGTGTGGTTCAAGACTAGCAGCCCAAGTCTTGTCTGCTCAAAGTCCATTATTGTTAAAAGTACTTGGTTTTGCTGAGGTCAATGCCATTGACTTCTACACATTAAGCTTTTGTAAGCCAAGCTTCTGTGGCTGCTTTCTGGGCCCTGATTACCAGAAAGCATTTCTGAGAATATATATATATATATATATATATAACTATTGGTTAATCCTATTGGCTATTGGCTGTGTTCTATGCCTTGGCTGTTTTCCTCATGGCTTTCAAGTGTTACCCAAAATAAACAAGGTCATGAGGGAATGAGATGTGAACTATGATGTTTGATGTTTCATATTTGCTTGTTTGGGGTGTCCTTTCTATTTATCTTTAGCTATTACCCTTTGATCACAATACAATAAGCTTTACTGAAACACCCAGATGAGGTTCTCCTGTGGCCAGAATCTTTGTCAGAATATCAGACATATAGACACTCCTACCCATATTTCAGATTCTTCACATTATAGTGTCTTCTGATCTCTGGTCCTTACATGTTTACTAAGTTTTCTGTTCCACAAATTAAAATTTGGGGTGCTATTGTATTAGTAGAATTCCCTTACCCTTCACTTGATTTCTGAATTATTTTTAGTACAGATTTTAGAACCTGATTTTCAAGTAGGGATTGTTTCCATACAGTTTACTTTTTTTTTTTTAAAGAGAGAAAAAGAAGGAGAGTTGAGTGAGAAAGAGAGAATCAACTCTGTTTAGTTTTTCATCTGGTTTTTGTTGTTCAGACACTTAGTTTTGCATGTGGTGCTGGGGTTTGAACTCAGATCCTCACGCATGCCAGGCAAGTGTGATAGAACCACCACCACTCCAGCACTACAACATGTTTTATTTTTTTCTTCTTTCTTTTTAAGGAGAGAGGGATAGTGAGAGAGAATCACTTTTATTTAGTTTTTCATGTGGCTTTTGTTGCTCTGACACTTCTTTGTGTACGTGGTGCTGGGGTTTGAATTTGTGTCCTAATGCATGCCAGGGAAATGCTGTAACTACTGAGCCACTGCTCCATTCCCTACATCATGCTCATTGACATGTTAATTGTTATTTAACAAACAAAGGTTGCTCTTGACTGTAAGTTTACTTTGCAATAAGAATGTGAATCTATAAAAAAGTAAATAATACTAAAATTTACATTTGTCATTATTGTGGAATAATCAAAGAGCATTCATGATTTTTATTCATTTATTTTTTTGCCATGCCAACACAGGAAGTATTGAAAGTGATGAAAGATTATTTAACCTTCCACATTGGATATTTGTGCTTTTATCTTGAGCAGCAGCCATTTTTATCTGAGATATCACTGTGATTTTTCTGGGGGTGCCTAAGAATATGTAACCATGTCCTTTTGCTGGCAACAAGGGTCTCTAAAATATGGATATGATTAAGATAATAGATAGTTTTGTTACGATCATACTGAGCATTTTGAATTTTCATATTGGCATTCTAGTTGACACAGTAATATTAGTTTGGATATTTCTGCTAATTGTACCTGTATTTATATGCATAATATTATTTAATTTACATTTAAAATAATGAATATCCTTCAACTTGAAAATTAAGATGTTCTGAAATAATATTATTTTGAATTTACCACACTGAGTCCTGTGAAAATTAATTTACATCTTTTCTACCAAGTGCAAGGGCATTTTTTTTTAACTGAAGCTTCTTTTTTTAAAAAAAAATTTCATTTGAAACCCTTTTGGTAAATTCTATAATTGTCCAAATATATTTTGATATTTCTATTCAACTCCATGTTACGAAAATGTTTAAACATTTTTTCCCTAATTGGTAGCAATTTAATTTGCTGTCATATCATTAGTGGGTTCTTTTTATTCTCCCTTTTTCTAATAGATACAGAATCATTTCCTCTTGGTAACAAAGAATGTTTAAATATTTGAATTAATAATTTTCTTTTGTATGCTAGATTTATTTTATATTTTTACAATGCTTTAAGCCTTGAATAGAAAGTAATACATGTTCTCTCTTTAATCCAATTTCCTCATAACTAACAAAATACACAGATGATATGAACTCTGGTGACATAAATGTTTATATATTAATGTTTTCCTCATAGAATTATCTACCTTACATGATTTTTGTAAAGAATAGCACATGCTTCATATAAATATCAGGTTTAGTGTCACTGTGTGTAGTCTTAGTATTGGATATTGCAAAGTGCCAAGCTGACTAGCAATGACAGTTTGTCATTCTCAATCTTTAACTATTACATTTTAAATATTTTTTTATTTTTGCTGTTTTAATAAATGCAAAATTATCATTACTAGACTTTATGAAATAAAATATTTTGTTTTCTTAACATTACTGATGGAAGAGAGATTTTCTGAACTACATGGTCATAGAAATAGCAGAGATTTAATTTTGCAAAGATATTGGAGAAGGGTTCTGGTTTTAATCCTTGTGCTTTTTAAAAAACAAAAATTAGTACTGCTTTTCTTTTTTAGATACAGGACCTTGCTATGTTGCCCAAGCTGGTTTCAACTTTAGGGTTCAAGGGATCTCTGTGCCTCAGCCTCCCAAGTCTATGGTTTGTATCTCTGTGCTTTGGTAAAGGGATCTACTTTTAAATAGTATTCTCTGGTAAAGGAGATTACTTCACTGAAGACTCCTTGCTGTAGTTTCTAACAGCTGAAAACTTAACAGTGCACTAATGTATAGGATACTTTTTAAAATATCTTCCCTCTCTGCATTCTTCCCTGTTCTTTCAGGTTTCTAGAGATGCTCTTGTCTTGTCTGCTGGAGAGCAAAGGCTATCCTCATCTTCTTGGGATTACATGATATGGAATGCAGACATACATTTCCTTTCCTTGGAACTTTTAGTCTCCTCTGGCCACATGATTAGAGACATTTTTGCTAAATGAAGAAAAATATGAGACATTTAAGCACTTTCTGTGACTTCTCTCTCTTTTTTTTTTAAGAGAGTAAAAGAAGGAGAGAGTGAGAGAGAAAGAGAATTAACTTTATTTAATTTTTTTCATCTGGCCTTTTTCTCTGACACTTACTTGTTTATGTGGTGCTGGGATTTGAACTCACACCCTTGTGCATGCCAGGCAAGAGCTCCAAACACTGACCCACCCCAGCCTCTTCTTTCTCATTCTTAAGGCAGAAGTATTTAGCTTCTACTAGAGTCATTTATGTCTATGTCAATGTCACTCCTAAATATTGTGGATTCAATGAGTGTAACATGTTAGCCATATGGAGAATACTGGTGAACCCCAAAATTCCATCATGATATTCTGAAAACATTTTCTAATTCTGCCTTTCAAAATTTTTTACCTGATTTTCCATTTCGAAGTGATGTATGTTTCTTGAAAGATTATTTTGGAACATACTGTAGGAAAAATATATACATATACAGTCATTGGTTTCAAATTTGTTCCTCATGTTTATGTCTGTTTTTACAATGAATTGCTTGAATAATATTCAAGATTTTTCTTCTTAGTGATTGAAATAAAACACCACCAAACAAGAGTTACTCAGAAGATAGTCTGAGAGATATAGCTTCCAACTGTAATTGAAATGTCAATAGATGCTCAGTCACCTCTGAAATTGTTCTACTACTATGCGTGAATGTACACACACAAACGTATAATAATGAGTTACTAGAAATGCAAGAGTAGCAAAACGGTCGGCTTCTAAGTTATATTTTTGAAAGAAGAATGAAATAAAGTAGAAATATGGATTAAATTCAGAAGTGTTAAAGATAACTGAATTTATCTATGTGCCTAGATGAAAATAGCAACTTGAGACATAGAGCTAGATAAGAAAGATGAAAAACATAATCCCAGTAGCACTGTAGCCATCAAGATTGAGCAGCATTCTACCTGATAATTGAGTCTCAGTTGCACAATCCTTACATCATTCACTATGACGGTTCCAATAAGCCTCTGTTAAAGTTAACAGACTTGAACTCCTTTGAAAATTTATCACCTATAGGTGAGCATTTGCTTAGTAGAATAGAACAAGAGGGATATTTTTGACAAGAGGTTATTCAATTCTACAAATTACACTTAATGAGGATGTTTTATATCAGTATATTGTTTAGGATGTGTTCTAAATAAAATTATTGTATAGATATGCACATTTGTTAAAACCTAATAAAAAGAAAGAAGCTATGCAGATATATTTTCATGTCCCATATTTATAATGCCAAAATCACAAAACATATGCAAACATAAGGGAGTGTTTTGAGACAAATTCAATGTAAACATAGTTTTTCCTTTACAGTCCATAGATTTTAGCATTATAGCTTTTGTTTTGTTTTGTTTTGTTTTGTTTTGTTTTGTCTTGATGCTGGGGATTGAATCCAGGGCCTTGTGCATGTGGGGCAAACACTCTAACATTGAGTGATAACCCCAAGCACACTAAAATTTTTACATTTTGATTTATAAAGCTACCTTATAAAAATTGAGACTAAAAATCATGTCAAAATATTTTCTCTATTTTAAATTATTTCTATGTATTTATTGTGTAAAATTGGTGTATAGATTAATAAAATTCAGTAACAAAATAAAGGGATATAAACGCATTTATCTATTACATGAATATAGATTAAAATTTCTAGTTAAGATAATTCATGGTTACATTATTAGTGTTTTTACATGATTATCCTTTTGAAAATAACTGAAAATAATGGTCATTGATTTGTTCCCAAATTATAACTACTATACTCAGTTTGAAATCAAATGCATATATATTTTATAGTTAATTCATAATAATATATATATAATTCATTAATCAGTAAGTCACATATTTTGAAATATTTTTAGTGATGATAAATTTATATTGCAATGGTTGTTTTTTAACCTAAGATAACACTTAAAATGGGAGAGTAGTAACCATTAGAACAAAATCTTCTGAAATCTAAAAGTTGTACTCACACATTAAACATCACTAAAACCTCCCTCTGTTGAGCACATTTGTTTTTGAGATGAGATTGTGGAAAAAGATGACTAGAATGTATTGTTAATGAGGACAATCTAAAAAGAAGAAAGATGATAGATAAGATATAGAAATAGCTCTTCTCCAAACTGTAGCTATAATGAAGTTAGTTTTGAGTCATTTATTATTTGAGAAATTATGCATGTATTCATCTATCCAATTATCAATCATGTATTCTGTTAAAAATAAATTGTTCAATGACACATTAATACACAATCAGGGGGACTTTATTCAGGGCTATTGTGATAGATATGGGGACCATAGTAATGGAGTTTTGCAATGCAAGAGAGGAGTTAGGCTTAACTTCAGATATACTATGGACCAGTGAGTGTTTATAGTCAAGGAGCAGGCTAAGAGAAGGTCAGGGAATGGAAAATTACCAAAAGAAGACATAATGGGTAATGGGAATTCAGGCTGAATTGACCTTATAGAAATCTTGCTGAAGACAGGCTAGGGTAGTCACATGGTAGAGGATGGCAGATGATGATCAGAAGACAGAGACCTGAGATGATCAGATGGCACTGGATGAGGAACTTAATCAGATATCCAGGTTCTTGGAAGCCTAGAATGAAAGTGCCTCCTAACAATGACTTGGCAGCAGTGTTCTTTGTTAACACTGAATTTACAAACAATTACACAGATGAGCCCTGTAGGAGGTTCAAAAGCTTGAATAAAATTTGGTTAAGTAAAGAATCTTTGCAAATTCATCTTGTCTTTTAGAACTAATATATATTGTGCATCATTTTTATCACAGGATATTGTTTAATAAGTCATCATGAAAGTGTTGTTAGAGAAAGTAGTAGATTGCTTGATGAACAAACATTTTAGAGAAAGTTATAATCTAAAATAATACAAGAAGGAGAGAGTTTAAGAAAAGCTTAAGTATGCAATATCAAACAATGAGTAATTGAATAATGGCCTGTGAAAAATTTGGGTTCATCGGACGTTTAAGTTCTCTCTGCACTGAGCGATGAGTGGTGGAGTAGTAATAGTTATTAAATTCCTTCTTCAATTAAAACAATATATATTTCTAGGGGTTGGAGTGGTGGCTAAGCAGTTATGGTGCCTGCCTGGCATGTGCAAGTATGCAGGTTACAAACCCAGCACCACATACACAACAAAGTGTGGGAGCAATGAAAGCCATATGAAAAACCAAATAACATTGGTTTTCTCTACCTATCTCTCTCTCACTGTCCCTCTTTCTCAAAAAATAAATTATATATATAAAAAGTAATTAAATATGCCACAATACTGCTTAAATATTGGGATCGTGTACATAAAAAGTGGAAAGTAATTTTGGATCTTCACAGTGAAACTAGTAAGAAATGACAAAAGATAAATATCAAACAGTAAGCACACAGAAGGGTTGTAACTTGTTGAAAAGTTTCCCTAATCTTGCAAATGTGGAAATCTACTACTTGCCTGACTTCCCTTATAATGTGTTTTGATAATATAGACTTGCATATGTGTTTTCTTGCAAATCATTTTAATAATTCAAGTTATGAGTGAACTATAGTGTTAACATACAACAAACATGTCTCTTGTCTTTCCATAATGTCAGAATTTAGTAAATAACTATAAATTCACAAGCTTCACCACTTTCAATGGCTATAATTCTCCAAATGCTCAGGGTCACCTGAGAGAAAGTCAACCACACACAGACTCTTTTATTTTAATCTTAATTACTAATATCTGTAACATTTATGTCACACACACACACATCACAAAAGCTAGGAAAGGGTTAAGGGAGCTACAAAGGTTGAGGAAGATGAACTGAGAGCAAAGACAGAGAACAGATTCTAATTCAGAGTCACTCTATGTGGTCGGAAGAGTTTCTAGCTAAGGAACTTGCACAGAGCTGTCAAAGCACAGAATTTATTCTAGGCCAGGGTCTAGATGGTCAGCAGTTAAGAGTGTCAGCTTGGCATGTCAGCTTAGAGTGCGGAACGCGTGGTACTCACAGGCAGGAGAAATTATGCTGCGCTAAAGCCCAAGGACAGAAACAGTCTGTCACTATAGCAATTTTTCTGGGCAAGGTTTAGGAGGAGTGATGAGTTGATGGGGCCAGTGTGACTCCATGTCCAGTCTTAGAGTTCTCCTTTTATAGGTCTCAGGTGATTTATTTGGTGGTCTGGTGTCTTCTATAAATTCACGAGCCTGATTTTTCTGATATGGAGATATTTATTAACACAATTAATTTATTGTTCTGTGTCCTATCATTGTGCTAAGCAGATGGTGGTTAACTGGACAAATGAAGTAGAGGTACTCTACCCTGGAATTTGTACTCAAAATGAAATAACTGGTGGCAAGCTACTGCTTTATAAAATAGAGTAACTTTGCCTTAGGCACAATTTGAAAAACTAGTGTACTATACACCAAGGAGTAACTGAGAGCATGGTGAATCCTGGTCCATACATCAACCCAAGTTTCTAGTAGAAAAAATGTCAATATATATGAAAGATTCACCAGATATTTTAAAAATATTATAAAATAGAAGAATAAAAGTGAGCAAATAAAAAGATGCTACTAAAGAGAATAGAAACACTTTTAAAATGGAAAAAACTTAAGTCATGTTTAAGAAGCACGCTATCATTTTCACAGAATTTAAACATGTAGCATCCGTGAACAGAATAACATACTATGAGTAAAGAAAAATCTTCAATAATGTAGAATACTGGAGTGTTGAAAAGATTCTTAAAAAATTTGAATGAAGGTATTTCAAACTCTAAGTTATGTATTTGGGATCATTTCAGAATACGTATGGAATGTATTGTTTTGTTGTTTGACCAAGTAATTTCTTATTAAGGAAAATATTTTATTGCAGTGCATTTGTAAGGGTGTACCAAAGCATGGAAAAGAATAAAATTAGAAATAAAATAAAAAAGAAAAAATGGAATTTATAGCATTGTCAGAAATATGATTTGACAACAAATATCCCTCAAAAGTGAACTACTTAACATAATGCAAAATTAGTCTAAAAATGGGGCACAGATTTGCTTTAGAATAAGCAAAATCGATACCTACAGGTATCAATAATAAAAATGTACGTGTCCATTCCATTGTTAGTGCGAAAGGACATTGTAAAATATTTTAAATGCATTGTAATTTTTTTCCTATATGGAAAATAATTATGAGAATAATAAAAATATTATATGGCTAGAAAACAGCTTATATGAATGAGTAAAAATCAAATTATTATTTATAATGAGAGTAATTTTGATTCTAGGGCAATTTTCACCTTTTCATTTGCATTTAAAAAAACTGCTTGTTTTACTCTATAAACTTACAATCTAAGACTATCTCCAAAAATATTTTCAAGGCATTTAAACTTGAATCAGATTATAAAATAAACTGGAAAAGTTTCCATTAAAATCCTTGCTTATTAATTCTCTTGGTACACTTGTCTCGCCTGAGAAGCCAAATAATACTTATTCAGGTACTTAAACCTTGAAAATTCAAAGATTAATAAACATGTATATAGACATTTATATATGTAATAGGGAGAATTATACTGGAGAAAAGAGAACAGGGAATGGGAAAAGGGCATTTACTGGATAAGGATCAGGCTCAAGTTATATTAACTATTATGTATGCAAATATCAATGTACAGCAATGAATCAATTCACAATGTAAGAACATGCTGAATAAAATAAATAAAAACAAATACTTACAAAAAAATCCTTGCTTAATGGATTATGGTTAAAATTCGAAGAATATGAGGAGTAAGACAATGCTGTCAGATTTCAAAGCACTACCTTGAGATGTCTCATCTTGCTATGCTTTTCCTACTTTCCTGATTTTCATAATGCAGGTTACAGATTTTACTCCAATTATGGACATCCTTTGCTCTGACTTTATTCGTGGCATTTGTGGTTCATCTCTGAAAATAGTGAATTGAGTCCGAGAGGCAGTGAGGAGACAGCATGTGTCCTGGAGTATGTCTCCAGAATTTGCAGGTTAAAAGGAAAGGTAAAATAGTAAAGGGATACTTGACTTTTCTTAGCATAAACAAAAAGGTAACAGTCCTTGAGTCAGGGCAAGTACTTTGAGGATTGCTAAGTTTTTAAATTTTTGGAGATATGATTTCTCTGGGGAGAAACTAATTATGTTCAAGAAACCTAATTATTTGTTCTCAACTAATTTTCTCTCTGTTTTCTGGACTAAAACATTCCTTTTAATAAGTGTATTAAGCATTATTCATTTACATTTTGAATATATTTATATTTATGCAAATGTAGAATATCATTATATATTCACTAAGGCATCAGAATGTTAAGCCATTTGTCCTATCTTTGACCTAGTCTATCTTGATTTGATTAGGTTTTCCCTAAAAGTTAACTTTAGTCGAGCATTCCTGAATTACTGGAAATTCTCTCTTTCTCTTCCATAGTGTATATAACGCATTGTCTAAGAAATTTATCAGAAGAGCATCAGTTAAGAAAGGGTATTTTTCTTGTAAAATTAACAAAAGCACATTCTATTGAACAATGTTTATGTGTTATTACTTTCAAAATTGTCTAGGAAACAATTTAAAACCACTCTTCTATTTAGAAAGAACTCTATTTCAAAAGCATTTGGTAATGGTGTTCTGCACAATGCACTTATCTCCGGGGCCATTGTTCACCTTACTTTTTCCTTCAACTAGAATTATATACCTCTTTGGCATTAGACACTTATTTTAGGCTTGAAATGCACATATTTTCCAGTTTCTAATAAGAACTGCATAAATTCTCACATGATGTAAATTTTCCTTCACATCTTTCACCATATTTGGTTCCCTTTCCATAAGCACATGTTGCACTTTATCCGTTATTGATGCAATCATTACACTGAGATGAAAGTTACTTGTTTTTGTTTATGTTTTTTACTTTTCCCTAGTATTTAAATATTTGTGAGGTAATAAATGAGTCTACTTGTTCATCCTCAGATTCCCAAAGAAAAGCTGAAATATATTAATCATTCAACTATATAAAAATAAAATAATATTTTGGATGGAAGACTCAAAATCATCAAGATGGAAAGAAATATTTTAACTTCTATTTTTCTAGCATGTTGAATGGTCAATTTTTAGTTATTAATATTTTAAAATAACCATATAATTGCTTCCAGTGATAAAGTACATTAGGAACTAGGATGTATTCTTCTGCATAAAAAGTAAAGATAGCTTATATACTTTATAAAATTAATATCATCAATGGCTTTACAAAAAAAAGTTAATGATCAGGCTGCAGGTTAAGAAAAGGAATACACCATGAGTTTTTCAGTGAGAATATTTTCTGAACTTGGTGGATAGAGACGTTAGAACTGAGACCTAATGGATCATAGTAGAAGAATGTAAATTTCATAGTTCACTGAAAAAGTAAAATTCAGTAGGATATCCTGTTCCACAAAGATTGGAATATAAAGAGCTATACCATAATTACAAGTGTAAACAGAAATACAGCTGGAATCCTCAGGGAACTGTGAGGTGATTTATGTGTTTATCCATTTAGCACTTAGCACATGGGGATATTCACTTTAAATCCATATCCTGATCATATACTTTTTGCTCATTTGGCAAACATTTGGTAGGGATTTGATTTTATATGATCCCAGAATAACAAATTCCCTCCAATAAAATATATCAGAAAGAGTGGAAATATCCCACATTTATTTCATGTATTGAAGACCTTTACTGAATAAAATTCAGAGAGAAATTAGCCGTGGATGGAAAAAGCAAGAAAATATGAAAGAAAAAATTAGATATTTTGATTTAGAACCAGGAGAAACCACAGAGAAAAGGGACTCCACTTGACTCCAGGTGATGGCATTAGCAGTCAGAGTACAAAATCAATTAAATTTACATCACTTAGGAAAATAAGAAGCAGTTTTCACAATTTCACAGGACACAAAACACTACGTATAATGAGAAGCACAATTTGAAATAAAAATCAGAAGAAAATAGAAGAAGAAATAGAAAATATATTTATGTAAAATTCTATGAATAGATCTGTTATAGTTTAGATATGAAACATCCTTCAAAAGCTCATGTGCAAGATAATGCAACAGTATTAAGAGGTGAAATGACTGGGTTATGAAAGCTTTAACCTAACCACTGGATTAATCCACTTGAACCCATTTAATGGCTTATAACCATAGGCAGACTGGGTGTTCCTGAAGGAAGTACGTCACTAGAGGTATTTTTGAGGTTTATATTTTGTCCTGATGAGCATAGATCTCTCTGTCACTACCTGCTATGTCCTGAGTTGCGTTCCTTCACCTTGTCCAAACCCTGCGTTGATCTGCCTCATCTGGAGCCCAGAGCTATGGAGTCATCCAACCACGTACAGAACTTCTGAAGCCATGGGTCAAAATTAACTTTTCTTCCTGAGTTCTTGTCAGGTCTTTTTGTCAGAGCATTGAAAAGCTGACTAAAATAAGATGCATTATGTACAAGTGATGCCAAAGTAACTGGAAAATAAAACAAACTTTACCTGAAGAAATTAAACTTTAGCCAAGTGGAGAAAAATATGAGAAATGGAATACAATATATAGAGTTAGGAGGGTGCTTTAGTCAGTTTTTCATTACAGTGCTCAAAGATCTGACAAGAACAACTTTATAGGAAGAAAAATTTATTTGGAGCTCATGATTTCAGAAGTCTCAGTCATTCAGAGATGATACTTTAGGAGACACCCTAGAGAAAAATTATAGGACATAAAAGATACAGAAAATAACTGTAAATAGCTGGAGGAAAAAAGAAAAATTAGAAATAATGCAGCAATAATTGCACTGAAGCTAATTTTACCTTAGCAATGATGAAAGCCTGTACATATTTAAATTAATTTGTGAAAGTGCTGAATGTAAACTGTTTCAATTTATAATATTATAGAAGGATAAGTGATCTGTCATGAATGATTTATTAAATTACATCATTTTAAATAATAAAAACTAAGTGAACAAACTTACATTAAACAAAATCATAAATGATAACTCTTTAAATAAAAAAATATTTCAGAGGGAAAAAGATAAAATGAAGAAGGAAGAATGGAGTACTATATATGGAAAAAGCTATATGAACAATGCCCATATAAAATGCTAATAAATTGAAAAAACTGAAGTTAGGATAAAAGTAAATGAGACAAATACACACACACACACACACACACACACGTGTGTAAGACCAATAGATAATATAAAATCAAAACAAATTTTAAAATTAATATATTAGTAAGCATAATCATTGTAACTGAACTACTAAATGCTGAGGTAGAGAACAAATTTAATAGACTATTGAAATTCCATCCATAAATAAAATAGATATACATGGAATTTGAATTTAAAACAATGGATCAAATTATATTAGAAAGATTTTAACCACAAAGTCATGTATATCTATATTAATCCAAAACTAGGCTTCTAATGTAAAGCATTGCTATAAAAAGATAACATAATAAAATATTCAATTAAAATTAAAATCAATTTAAAGTGTATAGCATCATTTCAAAATATGTACAGCATGTCTTGACAGAATTACTGGAAGAAATAAAAAATTTGTCTTAGAGTGGGAGATATTAATATAATTCTCTCTCAGGAATTGATAGAAAAAGAACACAAAGTTTCAGTAAGAATAAGAATGATTTGCACAATAGGTATTAGGAAATAACACATTTGTTTTAATTGACTATATAGACTATACTGTACTCCCAAATAACAGGATAAATGCTGTTTTCATGTGTGCATAAAGATTTTACTAAAATGTTCAATTATGTAAACGTAGATTTAAGTTTATGTTTTGACCAAAGAAAGTCAAAGGATTTAAGTGAACATTTATATGTTTTTGCTGAAAATAAAGCTTTCCTAGAAATTAATTGTAGACTGTTAATTAGAAGATTCATGTTGGTAATTCATACTGCTCAAAAAGGGAAACATTATATAACTATCAAATATTTAAGCTTAATAAAGTTTTCACAAATCAGAATTGTGGGGAATATAGCCAAGTATTTAGGATAGTAGTTTTTTCTGTAGTAATGAGAAATCCAGTTGGTTTCCTCAAAGCAGGTGCTTTACCATGGTCTTCAGCTGCTCCCCTGTGAATTATCTGTTAGCTTCAGAACTGTCTTAAGCTATAACCTTCAGCAATAGTTTTCTGAAGCTTCTTGACCTAGGGCATGATCAAGAACCCCTTTTTCCTTAGGACTGGACTTGATAAATTCCAGACTCTAGGACCCTTAGTTCCCTTCCCTTAGAGCACTTACTTTTGAAAGCTTGTAGTTACAAATACTTTCTCTGCTCTTTTGAAACATAAATCTTCTACATGCCAGTAATCTATTTCTGAGGACCTGAGAGTCATTCCTTTGAAATAAAGTTATCAAGACAGGTTCCTGTATCTCATCCTCTGTGGAAAAGTTGGACACTAACTTTGAAAAAGACCAATTAGCAATCACATATGACCTATCTACACTGACCAACCTACTTCTTAATGTCTTCCTGTACTTTGCATAAGGTCATGTGTTGGTCAGCTTTTTGTTGCCGTGACTAAAATACCTGCCAATAACACCTTAGAAGAGGGAAAGTTTATTGGGCTCTAGGTTTCATGTGTTCAATCCATAGTCCACCAGCTCCATCACAGTGGGCCTGAGGTGATGCAGAGCATCACTGCAGAAAGGTGTGGAAAAGAAAAGCTGCTTATCTCATGGCAGCCAGAAAACAGAAAGAGAAGCCAGGAGCCAAATATAAACCCCAAAAGCACACCTTCAGTGATCTTCTTCCTCCAGCCATATCAAACTTATTAATGGTTATCACCTATGAAATAGTCCTTTCAAATTGTAAATCCATCAAATGGATCAATCTGTTAATTAGGTTCCAGCTCTCAAAATCTAATAATGAGCTTTTAAGGGACACTTCATATCCAAAGGACAACAGCTCATATTAAAATTTAAATACATTATTGCCTTGTCATTTAGAAGATGTCCCCTATTTACAACAGTCTTGAACAAGGCCTTCCTTTCCTGGTTAAAGTCCACTCAATGTTTTCCTCTGACAGTTTGTTATGGTTTAGATTTTAAGAGTCCCCAAAAGTTTATGTGTGAGACAATGTAAGCAAGTTTAGAGGGTGAAATAATTGGGCTATGACAGCCTTAACATAATCAGTGCATTAATCCCCTGATAGGGATTAAGTAGGCGATAAGTGAAGGGAGGTGGGGTATTGCTGCCGAGGGTGGCTCATTTGGGGCATATATTTTGTCTCTGTGAATTGAGTAGTCTTTCTGCTTCCTGGTGTAATATCCTGCCTCACCTAAGGCCCAGAGTAATGGCCTGAGATTTCTGAAACCTTGAGCCCTAAATATACTTATACTTTTACTCCTCTAAAATTGTTCTTGTCAGGTCTTTTGGTTACAGAAACAAAAAGAAAAAAGAAAAAGAAAAAGCTGACTAAAATACAGCAGTAGACAGCAGCAACTATTTCCTCCTACTAACGATAGTTGTATTGATGTCTATTCTTGACTATTACTTCTCTATCCCATTGGATAATTTTATAAGTATCAAATTTCCTATGTTAAATGTGTTCATTTCTTAATTATCTGTAGAGAGGTTTTCGTGTTTGAACCCAAACTAGATCAAGAGTCTCAAGGAATATATAAGATCTTCATGGAAAAACAAAGTTTTATGAAATGACACAAATAACTGAAGATAAATTCTCAATATTTTATCCATCATCTATAATGTGCATACAAATATATTCTTGGTTGACAAAAGTTTAAGAAAAAGTAACAAATATTTTCAACTCTATGTGCGAGTGTAAATTGGTACTATATTAGGAAACAAGGTAATATAATCTAATACAATTCCATGTGCCTTTTTATTTTCATGTCTCAGGAATTATGTGCCCAGACAGACAAGTAATAATGGACTATGGTGATTTCCCCCCAATAATCAAATAAGGAAATGATACATATCACCATCAACAATAAAATTATTTAAAATTTTTAATTAAGTTGGTCAATTTTTTTTTTAAAAGTTAAAAAGTCATCTGGGTAAAACCTATTGTTTGTCATTATTTCAAAGCTTAGGGATTCTCAGTATTTTAGGCTCATTTCTTGTTTTTAGAATATATGGATAAAGATGTTCAAATTAAAATAGAATACAACAATTCAAAGAAGATTCCTAGTGAAAATGAATGTAAGTCATCTTTCTTGCTTTAAATAGGAAACTGCTAATAAATCCACATTTCTAACTCTTTGTTAACAATTAAGTGAAAATATTTCACACTGGATTTTGAAGAACAAATTCTTTTAAGAAATGTTTACATTATCCACTTTCTTTCAGTAGAAAGCTAAGTACAACATCACTAGGAAAGGTATATTAAACTTATAAAAGAAAGCACATATGACCAGTAACCAAAGATGTCTACTTTTGTCAAAACTAAAAATGAAGTTCAATTTTCTTTATCTTGATTTTAAGCATATCAGTTTTGTGTTGGTACCAGAAAGGTAATGCTATTTCCTTACATAAAATATTAATTGACACAATTGAAATGTCAGCTGCTCTTGTATATTTTTTACTTTAAATTGCTTATTAAATGCAAATCTCGCTAAGCAAACATGGAACTATCCTTTATTCAATAAGCAGGTGTTTATTAGCACTCTCATGTGCATGCCATTTCACTGTCTTTTGCAAGAAGCACAGAGATGTAAAATTAAATAGGAATAGTGTTTTTATATCCATTTACTTTTTTTTTTTTTTTAAAGAGAGAAGGACAGCATGAGAGAGACAGAGAATCAATTTTTACTGAGTTTTTCACAGGGCTTTCATTGCTCTGACACTTAGTTGTATACGTGGGTGCTAGGGTTTGAACCTGTGTACTCATGCATGCCGGGCAAGCACCATAATAGCTGAGCCACTGCTCCAGCTCCTTCATTTATTTTTCAGGCAAATTTTATATAATCTAATTATGAATTGCTAAAAGCAGATTATGTGTGATAAGCAGAAGCATCAAATAAGATAAATTTTAAAATAAGTTTTTTTTTATTTTAGCATAAAATAAGAATCAGTAAAATAGTGAAGGTATGTCTGAGATGACAGTTTTCTGGTGAAACAAGCCTCATTGAGACCCTGTGGACAATTAATATCAAACTAAACCAACTATGAATTATATTATGTCTTATACCCTACTAAATACTTTCAATTAGCTAAAGGGAAGCATGTATCTTATCTCATAGAACTGCAATCTAATGAAGAGAAACAATAACAAAAAAATAATATAAAGTCATAACTCGAAGTATTTTGTAGATTGAGAACATAATTAAACCTTAGATTTTTGAAATATTTTAAGAAGACTATACATATATACACTGACCTTTAAGTGCAACTCAAAGGATGAAAAGAAGTTGAGATACGATGTGAAGTTGTGGAGAGAGAAAGTGGTTACATTTTTAAATGTATAATAGAGATTCAATTTGCCTGGAACTGTGGTAGCTGTGACAGATGGAACAAATTTCATAATTATGTATTTAATTCTAAAAGTTTATTTTCTTTTGTATCATTGTATACAATATTTACATGATCAGGTTGTATTAATCTCTTCTCTTTGCTTCACTGATAGCCCCATATACATAGAAATTACTGTTTTCCTTATTTCAAAACTAGAACAGATGCCAGGTGCGGTGGCACATGCCTGCAATTCCAGCGGTTGGGGAAAATGAGCCAGGAGGATCTCAATTTCAAATCCAGTCTCAGAAACTTAGCAAGGCCCTAAGCAACTTATGGAGACCCTATCTCCAAACAGGATATAAAAAGTGATAGAGATGTGGCTGAGTGGTTGAGTGTCCCTGAGTTCAATACCTGGTACCACAAACAACCAAAGAAACAACAACAACATCAAAAACTAGAACAACTTCTCTTGATTTTGATGAAGGGATAAAAGTTTCACAAGAATTTCAAAAGAGAAACAACATTTAGTTTGGTGAAGATATACATAAGAACATTCATTTAACAGAGACATTACAGTTTGTAGTAAGAGGTGAGGGACAAAGGGCACATGTAGAGTCCTTCATGTGAATAATGTGAACACTGCAAGTAATCACAGACGTAGACAATGTGGGGACTGGTTGAGAAGTATGCATCCTTTTAGTAATAGAAGTATATGAATTCCCATGACTTCTAGCGTTCAAATAATCTCCAACGTAGTTATAAAACCAATTTGTCTTTGGGATTCTTATGTTTCACTTTCTTTTTTCTTTTTTTTTGTTTTTTGAGGTAGCACATTTTCCATTTCCAAATGTTTACCATTCCCAGTAAAGCCTCCACTAAATATTTGTTATGTTTCATTCTTCAGATTTGTCCTCCTTTTGCATATTCCTCAAATCATTGAACAGATACCCTTTCAATGAGAAACAGCTCTACACAAGCTTGTCTCTCTTTACTATCTTTAAACACTCAGTCTGTCCTACAGCTAACTAGGAATAATATTAATGGTTTTAAAGGAGAAATTCTTTGAAGTGAGACATGATAAATACTTTTGACATCCTTGCTGGCAGATGAGCTGTTTTTCTGTATCAGTAACTTTCATCAGTTGAATTAGTGCTATATTGTATTACTTCTCTTTCACACTATTATAGCATGTGAGTTTTTAATAAGCTAATTTTGTACTATATTAGACAAATTTAATATTCATGCATTATGAAGAAACATTGCTAATATGATAGAAAACTGCTAGGAGGAGCAAATGATTTCATTAAAACTAAAATAAAGCTCACTTTGCATTTCTCATCTCCTTGGGTGCCTGTCTATACTAATCAGATGGTAGAAAAGGGAGATTGAGCCCTGGAGACCAGATAATCCATAATCCATACTCTCAGCACAATTTGATGTCACCTTTTGGGCTTCAGAACCATTCTGCTGGATTATACTTGGAAATTTTCAGTGCAGAAATATTTAGGATGTTTTAATTTAAAGTAATCACGACTAGCTCTATTTTGTCCTGGCTTTGCTAATTTATGTCTGTCATAACTGCAGAAGAAGACATTTGTGAGCAGGATAATAACTTGCTGAATCTTCATGAGCTCTGAGTCAATAAAATGATGACACACATTTCACATTCTTTTAATACGGCATCTGCTTCATCAGTCGGAAGAATTACAACTCTTGCTTTGAAGGAGTCTTAATGATACAGACCAATTCTTAATAGATAACTAAATAAGATGAACACATTGTTCCCTTCCATGCATAAAGAGAAACACTGTTTTAATTGGAACTGAATTAGAGGGCATGGTAGATTTTATAGATCCTCAATTTTTGAATTTGGATTTAGGAAGATCACACATAATTCTAAAAATGAAAAACAAAAGCAAAATAAATTGCAAAGCAAAATGAGTAAGTACATCAATATGTTCCAGATTTAACTATAGACAATCAAAAACTAAATCATCTTTCTATTCAACATAAAGATTCTGTAGTCCATGTGATTTAGCTACTGCACAGTCAAATGCAGGGAAGTATATCAGATGTAATTTCTATTTTCCATCACACTGACAGATATTAAGACAAAAATATATTCAAGAACACACCCAGAGAACAAATGTCATTCATCCCTTAGAGTATAAAAATGTTTCAAAAAGGGGCTGGAGTGATGGCTCCGTGTTTATGGCACTTAGAACCCTGCATGTGCAAGTACTCGAGTTCAAACCCCAGCACTGCCTACACAACAAAGTCTCGGAGCAACAAAGGCTGCATGAAACACTAAATAAAAATTGTTTCTCTCCCTCTCTCTCTCTCTCTCCCTCTGTTTTTTTAAAAAAGAAAAATGTTTCAATAAGGAATAAATTAGGAAGTACTAGGGGTATGCTACATTTGGAAACTGCTTAAGAGTTAGACTTATGGAAAGTACAAAACAGTTAATGCATAGTGTTTTTCCAGAATTTAAAGTTTCTCAGATTTATTTCTCAACTATAATTTTCTACAAATATACAAACATGCTATCAAGGTCACAAATAAGTAGAGAACACAGGAAAAATTGTATAGACTGTGTTGTATTCATGGTGGTTCTGATCATTTTCAGAGCTTTGGAACCTCATTCAAGATGAACCTTACAACTAGGATATAAACTCTCAAAATCATTTACCTTAAAAAAAAAGGATAAACTAGTCAAGTATATCAGGATAACATATGGCTAGAAGTTCTAATGCCACATGACATATTGCCAATTAAGTATGAGTGCCAAATCTTCACCAAATATGCAAGTAGAACACCCTGGCACTTATTATTTTGATGATGAAGCACTCACTGTTTTTTTAATGAGCTGAACATAGAAATCCAGAAAACATTCTATTTTCATTTGCTACATAACTTTCATTTGAACTTTTCTTCATTGAATAAAGTTTAAGCTATTATTCATGCATTTACTTCAAGGATAAATTTAATCTGATCATAGTGAGAAGTACAATATTACCACATAAATACATTTTTAAAATGTTCTCATGCGTTGTTTCATTTTTTCAATTTTTAAAAGTTATTAATTTAAAAGTTTCTATTGGATATAAACAAGTCAGGTATTATCTACAAAAACATGCAATATTTACTATATAAGCAATATTTATTTAAATACTCAATAGTTTAATGAAGAGCATAGTGAATTAACTCAATATTTATTCACAATATCTAAGAGGTTTATTGCTTTACATTAAATCTCTATAGGTTTATAAAACACAGAGGAATATATTAAAGGTTGCACAATATTTATTTTAAACTGTAAGATAATTTAGTAAATTACAGAATGAATATTATTTGCTCCTTGAAGTTTGAAGCTGATGAATTAAAATTTGACTGAATATTAGAAAAATGATATCAAATATGAAAAAATGCTTTTAGAAAGAAAATAATAATGAATAAAGACAATAATTTTAACATTTATTAACAAGAAACATGCAAATAACTGGAGTGTTTTGGAATAATTTCTAAATGAGTTGACTGACCATTATACAAAAGTACTTAGTTGCTCCATTTGTAAATCTTTTAAATTTAATTTTTGAGTTTAATTTTGAAGTACATAGAGTTCTGAAAAAAATAATGAGATTTGTTAGGAAGAGAACTCAGTTGATTATATCCTTAAAGAATAAATATGATAGGCATGGTCTCTTTGAATTAGGTAATCATTTTGTAATATTTCCACTCCAATCTTTAAAAGATGCATAGTTTATGCATATATTGTTATTTTGATTATTTATTTATGGCAAGCCGCTCCAATTATAGCAAATTGTAGCATCTGTGGTTTCATTTATGGTGCTGAAAGAAAGTGATTACTCTATTATGAGGCAGCCATACTCCAGAGTATAACAAAACATAAAATACAGCTAGGTTAAGGACATTCTTATTTTGTAGCAATGTGGTTATCTCTGAGGAGCCACATCTTGTAGTTGCCAGATGTTCCACAATAACAGTAACTCTGGAGTTGCTTAGTTGTTATAACAAGAAGATTTTACTACATAGGGAAAGATTGGCATTTTCTCTGCTGGAAGAAAATAAAATTGGCAATTTCAAAAGGCAGTTTCAACTGAGCTATGTGGTTTACATTGATTAATCTATCTCATTAGAACATTAGCCAGTCAATGAGAACTTATTTCTTTTCATTTTCTAATCTATGCCATATGCCTAGATCATAAAAAAGTGTTTTCTTCAATTCCAGCTACTATAGAATTTACATCAAAACAGAAGCTGACCTTTTTATCTTAACCACCAAACATTTTTAAATAAGTTTTATTATTTTAGTAAATATCTTTGTTCTGATCTGGAATGTTTAGGAAGAATGAAATAAAGACAACCATGGAAAATCATTTTTTTTCCCCTTTTGCTTCCCACTCACCTCTTCCTATTCCTTGGTAGCAGTTTGAAAATACACATACTCAACAACATCAGTACAGCCTACTTTATACATGCTCATCACACAAATATGACTTCCTGTCCCAGTCTAAAATATGGGCAAAGTAAATTACAAATCAAGTGATCCGGGGGGAAAAATATACATGTTGTGGTTTATATAATTGACAGATATCATAGTGACAAAAAGAAGAATTCCTGTGTTCCATTCCTGTGAAAACACTTCTCTTCATAACACTGTGACAACACTGGATGTCTTATTATCTTGAATGGAATTAGTTAGAATGTGTCTGGTGCTGGGGGCCAGCCCCAGCTGAACTCAGGTCCCCAAAGGAGGATTGGGGTCTGTGCGGAGGAATGGCTGGAACCTCCGGGACAAGTTACAAGCAGACAGCTCAAACAGTTCCCTGTTTGAGCAAAATGCTGTCTGTTCTTTATTGTTGAACTTTTTTACACAGGTGCACAAGCAAGCCTTTCATTGTCTTCTTCTTTATACAATTCTCTTTTCAGTTTCCCAGTAAACTTAAAGCATCAACCATTAGTATAATTCATGTCCTCGACCTCCCCACCACATTGATCATATTGTTTAAATCTGCTTTTACAAAGGACAGAGACCAAACACTTCACCAAATTTTGTCTCCAGAAATTCCTTTAGATGTTTCTGCAAACCATTACCTCAGTAGATAAGAGAAGCCTTAAAGGTCACTGCATTGCATTAGTCTAGAAGCCCTATCTTAGCATTAATGAAAAGTTTCTTATTTAGCTAGACTATGGTATAGGCTATTATAACTCCTACACCCTATTAACTACCAACCTAAAACTGTTTTGTTGTTGTAACCTTACCAAATATTCTATAACTATCTTAGATCCTATAAATGGTAATCCTATAAAATTATCTGTGCATCCTAACCTATGGGATAAGAAGTTACTGCAAAGACAAAAAGGGTAAACATGTCTTTTTTACTACTAAGAAGTTAAAACTCAATCTTCACTAAGCCAGGAAAGACAAACATGTCTTATTTATTGCTAGGGAGTTATAGCTCATCCTCTGTAACAACAGGTAAGGTAAACACACCTTTCTCACTCAAAGTTCACAATACAATGTTAGCACTGAGGATGGTATTGGAAAATGCTTCATGTATATTGTTTCTTTGTTCCTTAGTTCTAATTATTTTGCTTTCTATATCCAATTTTGTTTTAAAGTCAGTATAGATTCATTTTCCATGATTTCTATATGTGTTATAACAAATATCCTTCTCAACAATCTGCAACAGTTGTCTAAGCAACAACATTCTCATAACAGAGTTTCAGTTTGAGTAAATTCACAATACATAAAATCACTAAAACACAGCTAATTCCTAGAGGGGATGGTTTTGGCAAACTCCAGGGCTGGCTTTGCCTAGGCCATCCCCAAACCTGGACTTTGTCAGATAGAACTTCGGTGGACATTGCCTCCTCCAGTCTGGAAAACCTTTCCTTGGAGATATTCAGGGAAAGTTATCCCACTGGTGCATATGCATCATACTTCACGCATTTTGAAAGGAGAACTTGAAACACTTATTTACAACGCAAAGACATTAAACACTTTGATCTTTCAAAGGATGTCATACAAGTATGTAAAAGCATAATAAATATGATAGATGTTTAGAAAAATTGAAAGGAAAATAAAAGCCCATCAACAGAGAAACGATAGATTTTTTTTTCATTCCATGGAATAATCCACATTTTTTGAACAAATGGGTTACAGTCATGACATTTAACTTAGAGATATTTTCCAAGGTTTTGTTAAATAAGATTCAGATATGTTATAAAATATGATAATATTTTTAAATGCTGTGCTGAGAGACACATGATAAATGGATAGATGAATAAATAGGTAGATAGACAGGTAGATATTGTACAAGCACTGAACTCTAGGCTTTAAGTGGAGAATGCTTGGTGGCCAAAGTAAAGCCAAGTTCAAGAGAAAAGGAGACAGAAATAAAACTAAAAAGTTGAAAAAAGTTGTACAAAAGCATTAAAAGTAAAACCCTTCATATGATCAACTGAATGCTTTTGGTATAGGAGAATAATACATATTAGGATAAATATATATACATACATATGTATATCAAATGTATATGAAAGATTGCATTAAAATATTTTAAAATTGTCTTTCATGGACTATACTATCTAATTTTTCTTAATATCTTTTATAGTATCTGGATCTATTTTATAGCAGTATTTTTATTTTCTTCAGTTTTTTATTTATTACTTCATTTATAAGTTTTCATTTACAAGTTTTGTTGTAATTAGTCCTTCACTGCAGTCTAAGATTCAGAAATGGTAGTGACAGTTTAGCTTAGTTTAACATCTAGTGCAGATCAGTATTTGCTTTATGGATATTGTGGGAATGAATGAAAGGAAATATAGCTATTTATCACATAAGTGATAAATAATTAAAAGTATTAGCATATACTATAAGGAAATTTAAAAACTGGAGATTAAGATAGATATAAGTTCCTGAAACATATTACAAATAAATCAAGGCAGAAGTATGCTGTAATGGAAACTGAGAAGACAGAAGACCTTGAGACAGAGGGGGTGATCCTATATGGCAAATGCTGTGGCAAGGATAAGTAATTTGGGGAAAGAAAACTTTCCATACAAGTTAGCATCATGGACATAACTGAAGATATACAAAAATATTCTTGGCAAAAATCCAAATTTGGAAAAGCTACATTAAAAATAAAATCTTACTATTACCTAAATTTCTAAGTAGGCAATTCATATGACTTTCAAAAGCAAATAAACATTTATGGTAAAAAAGTAAATATTTTCTTATCTATTTCTTTATCTAATTATTTATATTGCAAGTCTTTTGCATTGACATCTGAGACCTTCATGGCCTTGAATGACCTAAGCACAACTCATGGATACATACTCCTAATAAATAACTCCCCTGGTCCTGGGGGAAAAGACACTGTCTGCACAGCAGGTTCTAGCTCCCTGTCAGGCAACCCAATAATTGAAATGAGTCAATGATACCCTCCTGAAGGAACTGTGGATTGCATTTAGCCAGGGGACAAAAGTCAACAGTCAGTGTAGTTGAAATTTTGATTCCATAAAGAGGAAACCATTTTCTTTTAAGGGGAACAGCATCTGCTGTTCCAGGTAGACAAATATGCGTGTCAACTTGAATCCCTTCTGCTTCAAAGGTACTACTTTCTGCTAGCAAAAGTATTGTCTAGACAGGGACACAGAGAGACCTTCTGCTGACAAAGGTGCTCCAGGGCACACACAGATCAAAGACCAGAACTTCTGCACCCATGCCCCTGGGTGTGGAGGAAAAGAGCCAATGACTAATGGAAGGAACAATTCTTAAGAGACTACAGAAAGAGCTAATCACACGAGCTCCTAGGGCCGCTCACTCAGAGGCCTCCTTTGCCCATTCTGAGGGACGCCTTGTCTGCTCTCTATGCTTTGCTTTTGATTATTTTCTTAAATAAAATCTCTCTGCTATGCTTGCATCCCTCAGTTTTACTTTTCAACTCAGGAAGACAGGAACCCGGCTTCTACCAAACTGGCATCAACATCACTTCCCTTTACTGTAATGCTCCTGCTTGTTCACTCTGTTCCAGAGTTCAGTTTTCACAAGGCTCTACTTGGTGTGTCTTCCACTTTCCCAAGTCCTCTGGCAGAATCCCTGCTTCATCAGCAGGGTAAAGAAAAACTACCAGAAACACAAGTTGCCTGGAAGGGCAGAATACACTTAATTCCAACAACCAGGGAAACTGAGGCAGGAAGATTGTAAATTTGAGACCAGTATGGTCAATTTAGTAACACTCTATCTCAAAAGGAAAAGGGCTTGGATATAGCTCAGTGGTAGAGGATCCTTGGGTTCAATCCCTAACATCAAAAGAAAGGAGAAAAACAAATTATGACCAGTCAAATCATGTGTATTCAATGCATGTGAGATAATCATATTTTGATTAATTTGCAAAAATTAAATACGTCATATACCTTCTTTGTTTAAAAAAGTAGATTATTAAATGCTACGTAATAAGAAAATATCTTGTACATTTTTCTCTTAGGCTGGCTGGGGGCATGGCTTCAGCAAGCCCACATGGTCACTGCATCATGGCACCTGGTGGGGGCATGGCTTCAGTCAAGATACAGAAGCAATGCCTCTGGGTAAGGCGCAGGGCAAAAGGCAGCTTGCCCTCAAAAGGAACAGCCAATCAAGACTCTGGCAGACAAGCTCCAATGGATTGATGGATCCACCAGCTAATCTCTGAAAGACCAACCCCATCATCAACTCCTCCCAGTTTACAAAACCAGCTGCCTGGCAAAGATCCAGCACCATTTTCCCTGCTTGCCATTCTCCCTGCATGCCCATTTCCCTTGCTGGCTGTCACTTCCCATGCCTGCCTTCATTATGACTGCACAGGTGAAATTGGCCCAAGAGCAACAAATCCAATAAACATCTCCACCTGAATTTACACCCGTACTATCATTATTCCTTTTTCTTATTTTTACATTTTCTACATAAGCATTGACTGAGTAAATAAGTGAGGTCTCCTAGTTGTTTTGTAGACCTTTTAAACTTAGCATTTCTTAGTTATTAAGATGTTATTCATTTGCTTTTGTTAAATTATGTTTCAATACAAGCATTAACAACTAAATACTTCCATAAATTCTCATTTTAGAAATTTCCCATATACAATGGGTTTAAGTACACCACATTACTTTTAATTGCTTGTTTTTGAAAATTTTCATAAAAATGCTTTCCTCTCAGATTATTGAAAGAATTCATGGTTTTGATTTAAAATGGAAAGACTAGAAATTCTGGGCTAAGAACTGCAATCATACATTTTCCATTTAATTTGAAGAAGAAAATATATATTTTTTTGTAAGGGGGAAGGGGAAGCCATACTGAGAGAAACAGGAGAGAACAGAGGATATGTGACCTTATTGTAATTTTATTCATGAATTTCAAAAATCAAACTAGAAGAAAAGTCATAGTGAGTTCTATTTTTATTATTAAGCATCAGGCTTTCTGTTTGTGAGTGCCACTAAAAAATATGTTCTCAATACTAAGTAAGGGCATCTTAGGAAGACTACAGAATTGATTTACTCTTTGCCATTGATCTTGCTGTCAGTCAATCCTTGCACTAAACACAGAAGAAACAGGTCTTACAAGACAGACCAGTAGCAACTAAATTGATAATTAAAGTGTGGTTGTACAGGTATGACCTGAAAATGTAAGCACAGCCACCAAGGGAACAATAGAGGGTGATTGATATGGTTTACATTAGCATGCAATTTAGAAGGAAGAGGTTTGAATAAGGGCATGGCCACAGGAATATGAATAGACAGATGTTAAAAAGGAGACGGGCACAAATCTCAGAGTCCAACTTTTCAATAATTTTGTTGAAGGACAAAAATTCATGATATTTTTGTAGAAATAGTATTTCATAGGAAAAAATAAAAATAATGTGGAAGTCTAATCTGCAGACACCAGACAATAACATTGCACTTCATCTCCAAAATTGCCGAAATCCCTTAAGTGTAAACAATTAGTGACTGAGTTGAGATTTGTCATGACATCACTTTTTCTTTATATTAACCACAGGATGTATGGATCTGTTTTGCTTGTAGAATAAGAATGGCAGCCAATACACGTAGTCAATTAAATTGGAACATCCCAAAATGCATTAAGACCACATAAGAAAATCTGAAAGCTGTCAAAAGAGCAAATAACTCTATTCATAAAAACATTCCATTCATTAATATTTATGTACCCATACAAAGAGAAAAAAAGGCTCTACAATATCATTAACATGTTTTTACCATTGTCAAGGAAATAAAAATCTCTGATGCTTATATCATAGTTCGAATTAATGTAATTGCCTGATAAGCATCATAAAAATTTCTAATTTAACAGCATAAATAATTATGATAAATCTCTTGTCAAGCTACCAAGAAAAAAGGATAGAAAACCAAGATTAACCAGTATTACTACCAGTCCCAGAGATATCAAAAGTAGTTTAAATGAGTATTGTTAACAACTCTTTACTCATGACTTCTACAATGTGGAACAGATAAATAAATTTCTTATATGTCACAAACTGACAAAGCTGAATCAAGAATAGTTAAATAATCTAAGTTGTCCTTTTTTTAATTAAACAACTAAACTTGTAGGCAACACTTTTTTGAAACAGCATTTTGAGCCAAGATGGATTTGCTAGTGGAATCTATGAAACATTTAAGGCTGTCTGGCCTACCCTCCACCCCCTGCCATACACTCTCATGCTGATCCATTCATATATCCCGTTTGAAGTAGTGGTGAATGACTTTAGATATCTGGACTGCTTGCTTATGTAGCTCACATGGGAGGCCTACTGCTTGTCCCTACTTCTGGATATAGAACTTAAGTTTCCAATGGAGTATGACAGAGCTAGTCCAAACTTATGACGTGGGATCTTAAGGAGCCCAGTTAATCGTAGGCAGATCTGGATGCATCAACTCTTGACATTAGGTTGGACATATCTCTAGTGCCCAGCACCAGGATGGTAATGTCTTTAATTTCATTTTGATTTAATCTTCTGTTTTAGGAATTATGACCACATGGCTTGTTCTTCTAGTCTAAGGGTCTGAATTGTGATGTTTTTAATTGTGGCTTGCCATGAATTTTATAGGTATTACACCATAAATGCTAGAAGGTATCTTCTAGTACCTTAATGGATATCATGTTATACCCCAAGGGGAACAGTTGCTTATATCATAACACATACTTGCTCCAGTGTCCCTTCTTCTAATAGATGCCATTTGAAGCTAGCTGGTCACTTTGTAAATAGGTCAGAACAGTTTTCCATGTGTGGGAAGTTCTGTCTCCCCAAGTGAAACAGAACTTCTAAGTTGTGTTCTTTGTTTTATGGCCAGGTACAATAATTTTTTACTTTGTATTAAAATATTTTAAATAATCACTTGAAATTTTTGGTGAACTTTTCTATGAATTTTAGCACTTGTGTGCCAAGTATGTAAACCAGGGTACAGAACAGCCCATTATTTCACTCAAAACTCCCTCATGCTATTAGTCAGTTTCCCCCAACTTTCACCATCCCTAGCAACCACTGATTTGTTCCTTCTGTGTACCTTGGTCTATTTGAGAATCTGATGGGAAAGTGATCATAAAGTGTATAGCTTTTTGAAAATGGCTTGTTTTACTCAAGGTTATGCATTTTATATTCATCCTAGGTGGTGTATGCACCAATAGTTCCTTCCATTTTCTTCTTAAGAAAAGTTTCATTGTATGACAATGTCACAATCAGTTTGTTTACCAATAAAAGGATATTTGGGCAATTTTCTGAGTATTTTTTACAGTACAGGGGATGGAGCAGTGGCTCAGCGGTTACAACACTTGGCCAGCATGTGCAAGTACATGGGTTCAAACCCCAGCACCCAGGTACAAAACTAAGTGGAAGAGCAATAAAAGCCATGTGAAAAACTCAATAAACATTGATTCTCTCTGTCTCTCTCTCACTGTCCTCCTCTTTTAAAAAAAAGATACAATACAAATTTGTCTATAGGTTTCTGCGAAACTAAGTTTTCATTTCTTTAAATACTCAGAAGTAGGATTGTTAAGTCATAGAGTAAATATAGGACATTTACATAATTTCTAAGAGTACTTTACCAATTTGCATTTCCACCAGGAATGTATGATATTCTTAGTTCTTCTACAACTTCATCAGCACTTGTGCTTGTCTTTTTCTAAAAGTAAATGCTTAGCAGGACTCAAATCATTAGCCATTAGCTGTTAAATTATCATTGATATGGAAGTATCTTGAATGTTTTTGTCTATATTTCTTAGATAAGAAAATTTGTGCGTGTGTGTTTGTATATGTGTGAGTGTTGGGAGTACTACATACTGGGAATTGAACCTCTAGCCTTGCATATGCTAAACAAGCACTCTACCACTGAGCTACACATCCAACGCAAGAACATTTATTATAACATGTCTTCCTATGTACTTTTCACTTTTACTCATTGCCAATTAATGTGAAATCATGAGAATTTCTTGATTTCTTTAGATTATTTAAGGATGAAGCAGTTAACACAAACTTGGGGAAAAACCATTATATCATTATCGACTGTCCATTTTTTAATCCAAGATTTCTGGTCTTTCTTCTTAATGGAACATTACAGAACATATTTATGTGGTAAGTGTCCTTTTATCATTCACCCAAGCCATGCCATTTTGTTTTAGAAAAAAAATTTTGCTACAACTTTCATTATTACTTTCATTTAGTTGATATTTCTGAAGTGCTTTCTAGAATTCAAATTTCCAATTTCTTTTTGGGGGGACAGGTAGAATCTACCTGGGGTGATAAACAGAGGTAAACCCTTCCTCTAGAGGGTCATATTATAGCAAAAATTGTTGCCATTCATCCTGACTGGGATATTATTTTGGTTTCAGTATCCTAGACTGTGTGAGATAAGTATTGTAAACTTCCATGTTGCTTTCGCTATCACAAAAATTTTTATTCCATAAGCCAAATTATCAATGTGGGAACTATGTCAACTCCCAAGTGCTCCTGTCACATTTATATATTTAAGGAACACAGAATTGAATACTGGAAGGGTCTGTGGACCCAGAGAATCTACTGTGAACTGTACATGAAAAAGCTTATGTTGCCAATCTAACATACTAACTCATGTTAGGAAGGAGAAAGTACTATAGTGAGATTTGATAAATGTTTGCTATTTCAGTAGAAATCATCATAAAATGTCACTCTGTGCAAGTCTCAGATGATTCTTGTTAAAAAATTACAGTGGCAGCTACATAGCAAGAGGAACTCTAGTTTTACATAAAATTATTTCATTGTGTAATCTAAATACATGCTGAAGCATTTTCAATTGCAACTTTCAATTTATTTTTTAGTTACTGTTAATATTACATGCCTATATTTTAGGTTTATGTTTCAATTGTTTTTACACTGTTTTCTGTCTAGTTTTACTTTATACTATTCACTTTCAGTTTTAAGCATATTTCAAAAACCATGAGTAATCAAAATTTAAAGAATGTCACTGCTACTGGTATAATTATGAGAATACACAGATGGCTTGTTAAGAGAAATAGGAAAAAAATGCCTGAGTGAAGCTGTAAATGCTAACTTTCAACCTGGGAATCTTTCTCTTTATAACATCTTTATAACATTAAGTTCACTGCATATATATATATATATATATATATATATATATACACACATACATACACATACAGTATATATATACAGCAGCTGTAAATGAGAATTATAGGTTAATAAGAGACCGATACCCAAAATAGATTTATCTGAAATATAGTTATCATCTCTTCTCCACATAGGTAATGTCAAAGTTTCCATTTAACTTTAAAGCAAATTTTATAGAAATCATTATATTAAATAGCAGGAGCCAAAGCAAACAGTCCAGATTTTTCCAGATTTTCTCAAGAAATCTTTGGGAAAAAATAGTATACAGATATTTGATTCTTAATTCAAAATGAGGATAGTAGTAACGGTGAATTCAATTTTACAATAAGTACCTGATATGTATAATCCTTGAAAACATTTTAGTCTTAAATAAAGGTTTCCTGTCTGCATAGACAGTCATGAGATTTAAATTCTATGTGTTTTATCAATTTTGACCAAGCGTACTCAAGAACACTATTCAGGAGAGTCAATTTGGCCCCGAGTTGCCTTCTTTTCCAAAAAGACACTCATACACCAAAACAGTGAATGATCTGTGGGGAGCAAATGTTATTTCAAAGAATAAATAGTTGCTCTTTAAAATTTAATACACTACCATCCACTTTTTGCCTTTTTTAAACAAAAATAAGAAAGTATATCATTTTGAAGTGAAATAGGAAAGGCGAGAGGTTTTGATGTATGGAGGAATAGAGAAATGAGTGTAAATAAGAATCAAATTGAAAAAACACTTTATTTTACAGAATTTTAAAT